>BMAW01037758.1:227898-289743 GCA_019974015.1 Nephila pilipes
AAAAATAGGATGATAAGAAGGAAAATAGAAAACAAAAGGATTAAGTAGGGTATCCCGGGGGTGGGTCACACGTGTTTACACCGTGGGAAAGAAAAGGATCACTAGGATATCTAGAAATCATGATTCCCGTTCTTACCTAAAACAAGCAAAGCCCGTAATGAGTATCTTGATTAGAATTACAGCTTTTAGCGCAATTTATTAACGTCGCGCTAAAAGCTGTAATTCTAATCAAGGCGCATTTCGGATTTAAATTGGCGTATTTCGGCAGAAATTGCGCCAATTTTCATAGATAGTGGCCGCGATAACCTAGTGGTCCTGGTTGCATACTTGCAGCCGGCAGTTTTCTTCGATTTGGGGGTTCGAGGCCCGATTAAACTAAAGATTCGTCGTGTAGCGGGTCTATCCACGTTAAATCTGTCGAAGTCCTGAGTCCTCCCATTGGCGAGATGTAGAAGTTTGGAGAGAAGTTTGCAGCTGAAGTGTAGTCGTCCTCAATTAATAGGGGTTCAAAATTACGAGGTCCGTAACCAATGTGTTGCTTCTCAGTGCGACGTTAATAAACAATTACTTAAATGAGTTGATGGAAAACTATACCAACTTTCAAGGCACAAAAATGCCTAAAGTAATTCAGTTGGGATGACGAAAAAACAGAAATGTTCATAGTTGGAAAAAATTAAGTACAGTTAAATTCTTAAATATTTATTTATCTGTAAGCACAATTTATGATGAAACCATGAGCACCTAGCTCTTTTTAATTTAATTGAAGAATGATAAAATAATCGGAAATGTGAAATTCATCACATAAATTACTATTTCAGATAATATTTTTCTTAAAATAAAACGTTTCATCGTATATAAAAATTGAAATCACGGGTGTATTTGAATTGTAAAAATTTGAATAGAAGCGAAATATTACGGAGACTTATCTGTCGGTGCCGTGATTAAGAGCGTTCCTTTTAATAAATTATTCAACTCGGCAGAAATGTCAAAATGCTTATAATATTTTCGTATCGTTGGTAAGAGGAAAAATAAGCTACAGAGAGGCTCATTTATTATTTAATTCATGTAATATGTGCGAAAGGCAAATATATATTCACATTCAATGCTATTTTAATAAGATGAATAGCAGATATCTTGGAATACGCCGTATGCATTTGGCTTTAAATAAAATATATTTCGGCGAAAATGGCATCCGGAAATATCGAGGATTGATTATTTTGATGCGCTCTCTAATGGACTGGCAAATACGGATAATAAGGAAGCGATACTATTTAGATTTATATTTCGAAAAGAAAGATATACACTCGCATATTTACTTAAGATGCTTGTTCATTCCATAAATAAAAATTCTTTTAAAGCTCAATCATGTTGAATTGTAAAGCATTTTTAGGCAATATTGTTTCATTTTCTTGATGACTTTCTTTGACATTAAAGACCTACCGTGCAGCGGAATCTTGCACGTTAATTCTGCTTAAGGTCCTCTTATTGGTGTAATGTAAGTTTGGAGAGCGATTTGCCAACTCAGATGTCGCTCGTCACTTGACCGAGTCAGTATCACGAGGTCCGTCGCCAGTAGCCCTCGTGTTGCCTCAGTGTAATGTTAATAAAAAAAATCGAAAAACACAACGTTGGTGCTATTTGCATTCATTTCTGTATTAACTTTTCGACCACAAATTAATTGTTTATTAATTTCGCACTCAAAAGTAGCACGAGAGCTACAGGCTATAGACCACGTTCAAGTGCCAAGAACGACACCTGAGCTGACACTAGACTCTCTAAACTTCCTCACCATCCCAATGCAAAGACACAAACCTCAGCCCAGCGGGTCTTTGGTGAAATCAGGCTTTGAGCCCCCGATTTGACAGAAACAAAATCGACTTAGAGCTTGCTACTATGACTACTATTTTGAATGCAAAAATGTAATGCCTAAATCATTAATGCTGGTATTCAGCCAGCATGCGCAGTTTCGTCAGAATTGGCAAAAATGCACTGTTCTGTAATTTCGTCATAATTTCCCCTGTAACATATTTTTACTCCGAAGAAGAAAAAATAACTTAAAAAGTGAGTGAAAGTTGATGCTTATGGCGCACAAGTCAAATTTGGCTAAGTTGCACCCAATAATGTTAATCTATCACGTGGATACATATTGCATGGGGCAATTATAGGGGAAAAAAGGAGAAAAATTGGTTAACAAGATGATGCGTCGAAGATAAGAAGCATCGCTTTTGTAGTCCGGTGTTTACCAGAGACAGTAAACTTCAAGGGAAAGAAAAAGATCACTACGAAACGTCATGATGATAGAATTTACCTAAAGAAGATAACTCCCATAGGGTGTATTAATTTGAGGGCGAATTCGGTAAGGATATAACAAAATAGAAATAGGCGTACAGGAAAAAGACCCACAAGTAAGGATATTATAATATACCCACGAGTAAGGATATTATAATGAATTGATTGACTGTTTATTGACGTTGCACCTAAAACCAACACTAGGCTTGTTGGAGAAGAGCCAACTAACAAGGACGACACCCGATCTGATCTCTTATAACATCCTATAACCCCAATCTTCTATAACATAACTAAGCCAAAGCGAGGATTTGGAGCCCCGACAGATTTAACGTGCATCAATTCCAATAAACGACTCTTCAAGTTGAATCAGAGTTTCAACCAGCAAAGAATTCCCGATTATGACCACTCGATGACTAAGCAGAATTGAGTCTACCGTGGGATATAATACATAAACCTCTTAGAAATTAATCTCTTGCCGAGGAATAAGCAAAATGCATAAATCCGCACAAGTCTAATTTTCCTGTTTCCTATTATAACCAAACTAACTCATCACCCGCATGATGAAGGGGAGGGAGGGGGAGCCCCAAACCAGCAAAGGGAGAAAGCTCCTCTATATATCTACCATTTCCAACTTCCGCTGCAATACGGTCTTCCACATCTGATCCATTGTCTATAATGGAACTTATATAATCAACAAAAGGCCTCATTTTTCCCCTCCCATCTCTTTCTTTCGATCGTTCTTTTGGGCTCGGTTTCCGCCATCGCTCAAACAGAAAAAGAGAAGGAAAATAAGAAAGAAAGATTATAAGAATAAAAAAGTATAAAAAAATAGAGAACATTGAAAGGAAGGAAGAGATGTGGTCACCGGGGTACACGAGTCAATCGTTTCAATCATTAAGGTCCCAGAGAATGCCCATTGTTGACTGGGGAAGGTCACACGGGAATTAGGTTCTGATTGCAGGGACTACAGGAAAAAGTTGAAAGACACCGAGGTTTCAAAAGACTGATAAGGATTATGGACGGGCCTTTTTGCCATACGTAGGATAGTTCTGTTCTTTTTAACTGAGGTATTATTTGTTTGGCCAGCTCCCAGATAATATTAGACATGGAATATTAGTTTTTTTACCGTTTCTTTTTAGTTTTGGATTAGGGAAGTTGAAAGGGTTGCGTTTCCCGAAAGAAGATAAGTCGTTTTTGTTTATTAGAATGACAAATGTATTAATTATGAACTCGACAAAATAGAAGATTAAAGATGCGACATTTTTTTTTTTTTTTTTTGTTAAGCAGTTACTCAAGTATAAAAATATTAAAATTAAACCAAGACAAAATATAATTTTTATGAATAAAAAGTTTATTTTAGTGAAGCTATATAGTTAAAAAGTTAAAAAAATTCATGAAATTGCGAGATATTCGATTGTGACTAAAAGTAAAATTACAGTATAATAAAATAACTTTACCCAAAAATAAAGAACACACACACATCTTCAAACTCTTTTCGATTTTCATATTATAACAGCCGTAAGTTTTTCAACTCTTTCTATACAATAACAATTCTGACAGTTAACAAAACAATTTCTGACAGCTTCATGCCATATATAATTTTTTTTAAATGTTACATGTCCTGAGCATTCTGAAGAGAATCGTAGCGGAAAGGTTTTGAGTTCGAATTCAACGAGAACGCTTCTTTATCAAATCTTATTCACAGTCATTAATTTATTCAATGTGAAAATTAATTAAAAGAATTTTAATTTAAAAACGCTTTATTCAATCAATAACTATAAATAAAAATGTTGTCTCGAAATGAAAAAAAGTTTTTGTAAAGAGAAAAAAAAATTAGCAGTAAATTTCAATAGTATTTTTGACAAAGAAGGGATGAAACGCTTTATCTCTAAAAAAAGTAAATATACAAATTCTAAAAAATAAGATTTCGTGATATATATCAAGAGTAAAGAAATATGATTCTTTGATAAGTGTGTGGCATTGAAAATTTAAATCCATTACTTATTTATATTTTTATCAGAACTTTCTTCATTGAATGCGTTCTCTCTTCAAGAAAACTACTTGCCGTCTAATTCCACAGTTTCCAGTACAATATATAACAACTTTGTACTCCACAAGAAAGTTCGTTTAGTCAAAATATCGTTCACAGTTAACCAATCATCATCCACAGTATTGCTCCGAACGATTTATCAACTTCTACACCAAACTAAAGATTTGACCAAAAGGTCTACGTTAAATGTTACTTTTTATTAATGCATTTTTTGTTATTATTATTATTAAAATTTTGAAACAATGATTTTGTTTCCCCCTTAATTATAATTTTTTGTACATGTATATTTAATTTACACAGCACTTGAAATTAGTGTAATTAAATTAATGCAAGCGAGGGATTGTGGGTTTATGGCATCAGATGTTTTTCGACCCCGTGAAAAGGGAGAACAGTTGACCTTCGAATGCCAGTGGAGTTTCGAACACTTGACCAATGGGTCCGAAGAAAGAAAAGTTGACTGCTTTCTATTGCGCCTTTTCCAACCAGACCAAAAGAGACGTTCTAGTCGTGCTTATTATAAGGCGTTTTTACTTCTCGCGTTGTTGAAGAGAACATACTGCCCCTGTGGTATCATGATGATGATACGAAGATAAACATTCTTGAACAGTATTTATACAGAAGGTCTGTTGAGGTTTTGCTTTGAACATTTGGCATCATCCGCATTCTCCAGTTGAAGCTGAGGTAACTTAATGGTCAGCTTCGCGAACTCGCAGACGGCGGTTTTCGTCGAGTCATGGGTTCGAGCCAAAAGACCCGCCGTAGCCGAGGCTGATGCACATTAAATCTGCCGAGGCCTTAAAGTCCTTCCATTGGAGTTGTGTGGAAGATTGGAAAGAAAGGTACCAGCTCAGATGTCGCCGTCTTCACTTGACCTAGGCTCAAAACTTCTTAATCCTTCACCAATAGCTAGAAGCTTCTTTTGCTTCTAGTGCGACGTTAATAAAACCGATCGATAAGTCTCTCGTCGAATTTGGTTTGATTTGGCTTCATTAACGTCGCACTAGAAGCAACACAATGGCTATTGGAGTAATTTTGAATCTTGGTAAAGTGACGAGGACAACACCTGAGCTGGCCCCCCCCCCCCCCCCTCTCCTAACTTACACACCACGTCACTTTGGGCCCCGACAGATTTAACGTGCATCAGCTCCCATACACGGCGGGTCTTTTGTGGTATCAAGGCTCGAACCCATGACTCGACGAAAACCGCCGCCTGCGAGTTTGCGAAGCTGACCACTAAACTACCGCAGCCTCAACTGGAGAAAGCGGATGACGCCAAATGAGAATTGGAACCCCCGACTGAACGAAATAGCCGACCGCGAGTCCGATATCATAATCATTAGGCTACCACGGCCACAGTCTCTTATTGAGTGGTAGGTCTCTTAGACAGTGGGTCGTAGCTGGAATATCACAAGTTGCGTCTTATGTGCAATTGTCTTAGATACACAGACGCAAGTGTTTAACGTCGGGGGCATATGCAACGAGTAGTTCTAGGCTATGCTGCTATTTAGTGTTCAAGTTCTGGGTTACCACTTAGGGGTTAGATGGTTTCCGACCCCGTGGAGGAGGAGGATATTTGACTTAGGAGTGTCGGCGGCGTTTCGAAAGCTGATCCATTGGATCGAAAGAAAAACTGACCGGTCACTTTGTGTTACATTTTTACCAAGTAGACCAAAAGAGACGCCTCTGTCGGGTAGGCATTAAAGAGTTTTAACTTCTGGTGTTGTTATTGAAGAGAGTCGCAGCAGCGCAAAAACCAAATCTGGTTATGTAACTCCAAACTTTGTTGATAACTTCGCATTTTATGTTAAATTAGAAAAACAAAAGACACAGATTTATGTAACTAATAATGAGATTTGAATTCACGTATTATTAGTACTAAGCAACTATGCTGTAGCTCTTTATTATTATAAATCTATAACCTATTAGGACCTACATATAATATATTATAATGAGAAACCCCTATTAAGGCAACACTCATTGACTTCATGCACACCCACCCTTGATATATGCAAAAGTTTTCAAACGTAATATGATTTGTTTTTGAACATTGTGTACAAAATATAAATTAATATTTAGAAACTATAATTATATTATTGAATTAATTTACGTTTTACCTTTCTATAAACACTGAACAGCTCAATATTGTTTTGAAAGTTCATCTTAAATGAACGAGTAAAATTCTAAAAACGTATTCTCCATCTTTTATAGATGAATGAGCGATAGTTAAGGTTTATAGCGCAAGGTCTAGGTTGTTTCCGAGTGTGCCAAATATTTGTATAAAATGTGGCAAAAAGTTTCACGACATTGTTATGAACAAATTGATAAAATACAATGTAAAATGCCCGGGTTAAAACAAGAGATATGATTTTGAAAAACCCAATTTTATATTTAAAAAAGGAAGTAAATTTCGGTGGGAGTTCCCCACCCCCAAGTCAGACAAGTTTAAGACAGTTGAATTTTTAAATAAATGATCCGATGATGAAACACTGGGCAATCTATTAGTATGTGATATACTCACTCCAACACTTTCTCCAAGGTTCCCCACCACGGGAGGACTTGCAGCTTTGAAATATATAATGTTCATCAGTCCCGCAACATAGAAAAACTTTAGAGGTACCAAAATTCGGAGGCACGAAACGGCGGAAACAACGCCAGCCGCGAGTTTGCGGCCATTGTGGTAGAGTTACTGCGTCCACACCCCATGGAATAAAAAATATTACTAAGGTTAATTGGGGTTATGATTCCCTACTTTTCTAAAGAAGATTAGCCTCCGATTGGCTGTTATACAATTGACGCTAATATATGCCACCACTGGATGACTCTAATAATTTTAGGAGTGTGAAAATTACTTCAATGAAATACATGCTTATTCCAAGATGCCCATTGCTTTCGTAATAAACTAAATTTCAATTAACTAAAAATAAACTAAATTTTTTTTTTAATCTGAAGTTTGGCGGCGTTGAATTAAATTGCTGGGACGAATCAACACATTTGCTCTTTGAATCCGACAGACATCGTAAAAAAATATTACTCCTCATAAACTCTCTAAATTTGCATACAGAATGTGGTGGATCACTTAGTTCCATCCCCTCTCCCTTCGGTTATCCTCATTTAATTTACAATGAAGGAAAAAAAACCGTAATTTATCTTTAATCATAATACATTCGAGCATTTTGAAACCACAAAAATACAATAGCAACGAAGTAAAATACTCTTCGGTATTGATCAGAAATTTTATTTCTGTTGACTCTAATAGAAATTATGACATTGAAATTAACACGTTTTCGAATACCGAATCAATTATTTTCGAACAGCATTCCATTTAAAAAAAAAAAAAAAAATGTTTAATCTCTTTTGGGGGATTAAAATCCATCTGAAAGTTATTTTTCCAAGATAGAAATTAAAGCAGGACAAAAATATTTGGATAAAAATAATATATGTAAATTGTACACTCTCGCCGAGTTATTTATTGATTAAAAGCATTGATTGATTGATATTGTACAAACGTCGCACTTAGAAGCAACACGAGGACTATTGACAACGGATCTCGTAGTTTTAAGACCTCGCTCAAGAATGACGAGAACGATACCGAGTTAAGCATCATAATCTCCAAACTTTTACACCAATTCAACGCGAGGACATTGATCCGCGACAGATGTAACATTCATCAGCACTGCTACACAATGGGTCTTTAGCAGAATCAGAATTTGCACCCACAAATTGAAGGAAACATCGCCGTCCAAAAGCTCGCGAACATGACAGCTCCGCTAACACGGCCTTAAATGAGGGAAATACAAGTAGGAGCTTATAGCACCAGAGAGCCCGTTGATTTTGTGTGCAAGTTAGAAGAAGGTTCCAGCTCAAATATCATCCTAATCACTTGACAGAGGTTAAAAATTGCGAAGTCCATCGCCGATAGCACTCGTGTTGCTTCTAGTGAGATGTTAATAAAACTTATCAATCTCTCACTAATGTCGCAAGAGCCAAATCTGATAAATCTGCGCCAAACATTTGGTTAAAATATGATAAAGGTTTTGGTGACAATGCAGTTTAGCGTAACCACTTGGCGAGATTTGAAAAATCGCCAAATTTGGCGATTTTTATGGCGGAGCCTGAAGTCCGCGAAGCTTAAAAGTAGGAATTTTTTGACTCACCTAATTTTCAGGGTCGTCTCGATTTTCCGGCGGGTACACAGTAATAACGGTTTTCAAAAACTCCTTGTAGGTTTCATCCTGAATAGAATGATTGTGTCTCCGTCTCCACATGTATTAATCCATATAAGAATGAAATTCTCCCTCGACAAAGAAACTGGGATTGGAAGAATAAACGTGGAGTAAATGATTGACGGTAAGGTAAAAAACGCAGAAACACAATATCAACCAAGCAGGAGAATTTGAATAAAAAAAAACGTTTAAGAACGTAAAACGCAAAAGCACGAAAACACAGCAAAATTAATAAACGACTGAACTGCACAACTGGTACACCGTAATAACGGACAAAGAAAATTCTAGAAACTGTGAGAAGTCGGCACTAAACAATGGAAAAGGCCAAACGATTAACCCATGATTGGTTAAGATTTAAAAAAAAAAAAAAAAGAAAAATAGTTTCGCTTTAGAAACGGAGACTAAAAAAGGTACTGTATGTGATTGGCTAAAAGAAAAAAACATCCGAAACAGCTGCCTGACTGTGAGATTGCGCAGGTGTAATGAATCCTGTAAAAAAGAAATCCAGACTGAAGGGGGGAAAAAAGATGGAGGACTGTAATACCGATTAATGTGGCATATTCGAAAGAGTAGCCCCGGCGAAAACATAAATAGTGAAAAAAAGATGATCCGAGGATTGTATAACGAAAAAAAAAAACAGCTGGTGATCCGGCATCCGTATTCGTGTGGCAAATTCGAAAAGGTAGCCCCTTCGAATGCAACAAAAGTGAAAAAAACATGATCCGAGGATTGTATAACGAAAAAAAAAAAAACAGCTGGTGATCCGGCATCCGTATTCGTGTGGCAAATTCGAAAAGGTAGCCCCGGCGAATGCAACAAAAGTGAAAAAAAAAAATGATCAGAGAAAGGTATAAATATATAAAAAAAAGCTCCCTACTGAAAATCAAAAATCATGTATCATATGCCTTATTCGAAAGGGTTGCCACGGCTAAAGCCACCGCAGAAGAGAGAAAGCATGGTAGCCACAGTTAGCAAAATATCGCCAATCAATTCCTGTCGCCAACGGGTGGTTACGCTATACTGCATTTCAACCAAGGTTTTTAAAGCACATTAAGCAACGATGGAAATAATTTTGAGGAATTTCAGATAAAAATATAATGTAATGTTTGGTTAAAAGCCAGAGCAGGTTTACAAGTTCAGCTTACAATCACCATTTTAATACAATTCATTATTTAACTCAAATAACGTAGGCTGCTATAACACATTCGAATTTAAAAAACAGGGTTATTCGAAAAGAATCATCCGATTTCAGAATGTTATAATTCCATAAATGAAACAGAATAATAAGAAATGCATGAGCACAAAGAGAAGTTTTTTTTTTTTTTTTTTTTAACAATTGTTCGATATAATTTGTTTTGTTTAAACGTTTAACATCAATACGTTCGTTATCACTAGGTCCCAATGCTTGCAAGGATTACATGGCTTGCTTAAATTTTTGCCTTAACACTCCCTAAGGAGGAGTACCCAGTTCTCGATAGGTGCTAACAGTGCATTTCGTTGCGATCCGTGGAAAAGTTTTAATCACTCTTTCAACATTTTCCGCAGATGTATGCCTGGTCGCCCTCTACTTTTCCCTTTACGAAGATATCCACTGCTCTCAATCTGATGCTATCACCTTCGAATACTCTTAACCGTAAGTGGATTAATTCTAGCTGAATGGTGATCCCACATCCACATCGCGCAAACAACAGCACTCAGAATGCCTTTTTCTCTACGGATGCCATTATTATTTCTGCCGCAGAGAAGCTTAAAAAAAGCTTTCAAAAAATAGGTTCACGAAGAACACACGAACATCACAAATTGTTCACAATACAAAATTTTCATATTTTTTTCTTTGTAATCACGTGTTACATATAATTCTGTGTCGATTATTTTGGAAAATATAAATTGGAAATCAGAAGAATCATTTTGAATAACTGCGGTTATCGCAAAAATTAGTTTAATTATGTACACATTCGTTATTACACTTCGAATATTAATCGGATTTTTTTGTAAAAAAACGCGCATAGAAAAGCAACCTTTGCAACAAAAAAAAGAAAAAAAAAATCAAAGAAGTGTGTTTTAGATACTAGCGAAAAGAGTTATCTTTGAAAATTCCGTAATCTTCAAATATTTACTATTAAAGCAAATGTAAAGACAAAAATAAATTATAATTATTCAGAACAATTGTAACTACTAAGAATACGTTTAGAACGAAGTATTTCTTCGCTAAGTTAATTCCATCACAATATCATCAAGAAATTACAGTAACGAATAATGAATTCCCTTGGCTGTTATTATAAGCAACACTAGTTATTAAATAAGTGAATATCACCCCACCATATACTCTGTACTGGGTAATTTCCGCTCTATTTATTCCGAACAGCGCGCAGAAGCAAATAAAACTGTCATTTTCCCGTCAGTGTATTTAATTCCATAAGTAAGAAAATACAGACAATAACTTCCGAAGCGATCAGCAAAGCCGCTTTGCACCATTCGTCATCTTCGGCAATGTTAGGCGATAACTCATTCCACCAACTAGCGTATTTTTTTTTTCCTGTCTCGACTCTCATCTCTTCACTTCACTTGGTCTTCTGCCTACTTCCGAGTTTATTAATATGTAGTGTATCTACTTTCGGAAGTGGCAGCAGCAGCTTATGTGGAATAAATGAAGAGGTTTTTTTTCCCGTACTTGCTTCCACATCTCAAGATTTACGAGCGAAGTTCAGAATGTAATTAAAGTTTGTTTTTGTACAGTTATATGTTCCAATGTAAAGAATGTCGTTAATTTATGCAGAAGAACTCGAGTTTTTTTCCCGGAAGGGTATATATGTATATACTCATGGATATAAATATTTACTTCTTGCTTTCAGGCGAGTAATAGCGTTTGATTATTTTATGTCCTACCTTCGTCAGCTGTAATAAATAAGATTTGATAAAAAAGTTGATGGGTTTTTCGAACCCAAAAGGGCTATAAAAATGTATTATAATTTAAGTTTTTAATTATAGAACTCTTACGAAAGTTTGAACTGGGGGTCAGAAAAGCATTTCTTCAAGAAATTTACTTATATCGTCGTTTAATATACTAAAAATTTTATAATAAAAGTTTACTAGAAAGAGCAATTAATGAACGAAAACAATAAAAGCTTTATTCTTTGCTTTCTATCTAACACTGGACACTAATTTTCAACTAAAAATATAGCTACACTAGGGCTGTTGGCGAAAGAACATGTCATTATTAACACATTGACTGCCATGGTAATTTTACTATTACTAACAGATATATTAGTTTGACAACGTGTTAGCCAGATAAACCGCGAAACATACATAGGAGCCAAATGATTAGATTTTTACAGGCGCTGTTTTATTAGCGTCACACTAAGGAACGCGAGTGCTATTTTTCTTTTTCATTGGCGCAATGGCCATATTTGGCTAAGGTGCATCAAATAATAAATTGAGAAATAAATGAACATGATCTAGAGAAAACTGTTAATGCAAGACAGGAAGTTAAAAGGGAATGAATAGACTAAGAGAAAGGACAAAAATAGTCTTGGTAATGGGACCGGTGCTTTATTTGTTAGTTAACTAGAATCAACAACACGCTAAAAACAACTAGAAATCTATTGACGACGAAACTCAAAATTGTGAGCCACGGCCAAATGATGAACGTGAGCTGGCAACATTTTCCACATTCCCACCAATGTGAATAATGAATGAGTGTTGGTGGAGTGTAAGGGCGCAAGAGACAGATAAGGCCATGCTGCGCGAAATAGGTAAGACTGCGATTAGACGATAACACATTTGAAAAAAAGTGGAAAGAAAAGTTTAAAATGGTCTGGAAGGAAGGTCGAACACAGAGTAAGATGGCTGAGGTATCTCGGGAACACATTACCCATGTTTACCAAAGACAGTAAAACCTCACTAGGGTGACCTTGGGGCTACGATGCTCGTACCAACTACCTAAAGAAAGAAAGCCCCTGAGGCCGCGCCAACGTGAGGACTTTGGTTTTCGACAGATTTATCTTCCATCGGCTCCACTGCATCGCAGTCTTTAAGAATATGAAACCCAAACTATTCCTCATCGGTTACTTGTCCTATCAAGGTATCAAGGCCCATTGCCCGAGGTCAGTATTTTACTTACACTCACTTCACTAAAATGGAGGATATGGAAACTACAGTCACTATGATGTAGTTTCCATATCCTCCATTTCCCATTTGTTTCCCAAAGTGGTCTATATAGACCCCTAGGGGTCTATGACAACCTGCAAGGGGTCTACGTCAGCGAAAAAAAAAATTGGGGGTCCATGAAATGAAAATGGGGGTCCACGATTTTTGATCTCAACGCATACACTGATAGTACCTATTTACTTACATCATACTATCTTTTAATATCAAAACATATACATTATTCATAAAAGTACCTATGAAGTAAAAAATTTATTTTATATGTTTACAAAAGTGTAAGTTGTAGTAGGATGTTGGTAATTCCTTTGTGGTCGCAATACATTTTTAATTTGTAAAAACCTAGGAGTTGCAGTCACAGAGCTTTGCTACCTTACACTGAACTGTTCAATTCGT
Organism: Nephila pilipes; assembly: GCA_019974015.1. Taxonomy (NCBI): domain Eukaryota; kingdom Metazoa; phylum Arthropoda; class Arachnida; order Araneae; family Nephilidae; genus Nephila; species Nephila pilipes. The sequence goes on from BMAW01037758.1 coordinate 241,018, forward strand.
CACTCTATAATACGAATGTGAAACAAATACGTTTATTCGTCTTCTGAATGTTGAAAAGAACAGTGCTAAGAAATATTTTTAAAAATATGAACAGATAATATATCACACAAATTAAAGTGAATCGGCGTTATTTTGTTAGAGAGTGCTGAAGAAAAGTTAGTATATTACTTTTTATTTTTTTTTAGTTTTATACTCGCGCAGTTAGCAAAGATTAATAAATTACGCCATTTATAAATTTAGTTATTAGTAGTTTAATATTCAAGCATGCAAAATTACACAAGTACTTTTTTATAATTTTTTTTGGAAGTTTTAGCAATCGGCATTATTGTTACAGTGCAATGTCCGTAATTCGAACTAATTGCTGTAAGAAAATGTACGAATTATGGAATGTTTTGGAAAAATAAAAAGTATTCGCAATATCCAGCTGCTGAATTTTCTTTCTTTTTTAATTTTTTTTTTGCCCATAGATGACTGGTGCCATGTCCGAAAAAAAAAAGAAATGCAGACAGTACAGTGTTGAATACTTGAAATTTGGCTTTATTCCATCATTACAGGACAGACAATCGCCGATGTGCCTTTTATGCAACAAAGTTTTAGGCAATGACGCTATGAAACCATCCAAATTGCAAGATCATCTGAGAAGATGCCACCCAGATAAAATAGACAAAGATTTAAAATACTTTCAATCACTTAAAGACGAACTTAAAAAGAGACTTAACCTGGACAGCATGTTCGCTTCTACGTCACAAAGAAATGATGATGGTTTGCGGGCGTCTTACAATATTTCGTTCCTTATAGCAAAATCCGGGAAACCTCATACTATCGGAGAGAATTTGATTTTGCCAGCCATTGAAGAGGTTTTAAAAACTGTTCTACACAAACCTGTTTCTGATATAATTAAAAGAATTCCCTTAAGCAACAATACTGTTGAAAGACGTATTGATGAAATGAGTTCTGATATTGAAAACTTTTTATATAATTATTTACAAACAACTTATTTCTCTATACAGCTGGACGAGTCAACTTTGCCCAATAATGAAGCATTATTATTGGCATATGTTCGTTTTATTATGAATCAAGAGATCCATGAAGAACTGCTATTCGCAAAAACTTTAAAAACCGACACTAAAGGCGAGACAATATTTAATGTTTTGAAAGATTACTTCATTGAAAAAGCAATTCCTTTATCAAATATATTATCAGTAGCTACAGATGGAGCACCTGCCATGGTTGGGCGTTATCGTGGATTCATAAGTTATTTAAAACAAAATGTGTCGGGGGTGTTAGCAATACATTGCGTCATCCATCGACAACATTTAGTTGCTAAAAAATTGAGTGTTAAGTTGCATGAATCACTGTATTTAGTTATTGAAGCAGTAAATAGAATTCGGAGCAACGCGTTGAATACACGGTTATTTGCGAAGTTGTGTGAAGAAAATGACGAAGACTTTTATCAATTACTCCTTCACACTGAAGTACGTTGGCTGTCGAAAGGCTTATGTTTGACAAGATTTTTTGAACTTTTTGAGACAATTTTAGAATTCCTGGATACAAAAGATAAAATTTTAAAAGAAAATTTAATAAAGAGGAGAACAGACATCGCCTACGATTTGTTTGCAAAATTTAATATGGTTAATTTGCAATTACAAGGCGACAGTTTAAATTTAATAAAAACCAAGTCTATCTTATCAGCTTTTCTTGCCAGAATTAAACTAATGAAGCAAAACATTGGACGGGGCGAATTTTCTCAGTTCCCCAATTTGTCTCAGACAAGCTGCCACGAAGACGACGCTTCAACTTACGTCCAACATTTAAATGCCCTCTATTCAGATTTTGAAGCTAGGTTCGAGGATATTTTAACAATGATAATACCACCGTGGATAATTAATCCATATGGTGACATAGAAGAAACGAATGTCGTTATACAAGAGGAGCTGACTGAACTAAGTACAGACGAAGAACTAAAGGTTCAGTTTAAAAACGGATATCAGCAATTCTGGCTGCAAAACAACATACCCGTTGCATATCCTGCATTATGGAATATAGCAAGAAAATTTTTAATTTCCTTTCCATCGTCATACTTAGTTGAAAGGGGGTTTAGCGCTGTTACAAATCTCCTAACGAAAAAAAGAAACAGACTAGACATCATTAACCGAGGAGATTTGAGATTAACCCTCACAAAATTGACGCCAAATGTTGATAATTTATTGTTAAAGCATCAGGTTCATCCTTCTCATTAAAAATATTTACTTATTGCTTGTGTTATTTTATTTATAGTTTATTTTATGTTACATATATTTTACATAAAAGATACAAAATTTTATTTAAGTGGTTTAAATCAAAAGCAATTGATAAATATATAAATAAACATGTATTTTTATATAAAGTTTTTACCACTAAACTTCACTACAGTTAGAAATTTATAAGAAATCAATATCAGGTAAGTAGGGGGTCTACCCAACACGGGAAAACATGGCAAAGGGTCTAAGACACAAAAAAGTTTGGGAACCTCTGTCATAGTGTTATGTTCCACGCCAAAAGCCATAAGTACGCATAATAGGCGAAAATCACACCTAGTAGCGGCATACAAGTTGACGAATTGATAGGAGCATGTAAGTTTTTCAAGCTTTTAATCTTCGCTTCAATTTAAACTGTGGAGTATAACATTCGACCTCCACCTTGCTCGGAACTGCATTTGAATATTAAAAATTTGAGACATTTAACTTAAAAGAGAATTTCAGAAGAGCATCAAACAAATGCTATTAGTCGATGAGATATCTTGTCCATTTGAAATTTGAGGAAACTTTTCTTTCGATGTAAAATAAAATGTAAATATGTAATAACAAAGTTTGAAATGTAATGTAAAAACGAAGTTTGAAAGGATAAAATAAACGATGAGTCTAAATGTTTACGATTGAATGGCTGGTTTATAGGCGCAAAAACAAAATGTGGATAAGCTGCGCCAAACATTTGTTTTGAAATTCGAAAAGGGACTGTTTTTAAAACCACATTAAAATTTTTAAAAAGGTTAAAATTCAATGAAGGAGAAATATGTTAGGGGTAAATTTTAAAAAATTGTGTAAAAAGCTAATTCACAATAAAAAATGCAAACAAATTGAGGTGAGGTTTTTCATTCACCAAGTTTGATAAGTTTAAAACTGTTGAATTAAAAAATACTAAACCATGATACACTGTAAAATCTATTAAAATATGATAAACAGTGTATGGGGCATGACAGCATGGACACTAGAGTGCATTATGGCGAAATAAAAGATGTCCATGCGTAGGGCGAGTGTACCCAAATCCTTCTCCAAACTTCCAAACCACGCTATGACGAGAACTTCGGGCATCAACAGATTTGACGCGCATGTGCTCCGACTACTCGGGTTCGAACCCACGACTCAACGAAAATCGCTGGCCGCAAATCCGCGACTATGACTATTAGGCTACTGCGATCCTGTACAATGCAAGAACGGGTCAATTTAACATTTGCATTGGAACATCAGGCCATGCTCCAATTATGGGCTGTACCTGTTGGCTCGCGCGCAGAAAGAAAACTAACAATTAGATTAGTTTCGTTTTTTATTAACGTCGCACTAGAAGCAACACGAAGGCTATTGGCGACGTACCTCGTAATTTTGAGCCTCGGTCAAGTGACGAGGACTACACCTGAGCTGGCAACTCCCCTCTCCTAACTTCTACACCACACCAACGGGAGGACTTTGGACCCCAACAGATTTAACGTGCATCAGCCCCGGCTACACGGTGAGTCTTTAGCGGCCAAGGATCGAACCCGCGACTGAACGAAAACCGTCGGCCACGAATCCGAAGCCATGACCCCTAGGCTACCACGGCCAAAAAGAACTCTAACAAATAACCCAATTAGAACTGCGAGCACCTTTCAAGCACTTCCAATTGTACACATGACCACTGCTCCGCAGTTGTTGCGAGTTTTTCGTTTGGTCGGTAGTTTATTAACGTTGTACTTAGCAGCGAGAGTGAGTGACAGTAGGTTTTAATGACGCAAAAAACTTGTACTTAGCAGCAACACGAGGGCTGAGTGAGTGAGTGAATGTAAAGTTTATTGGCGCAAGAGCCAGATATGGCTATGCTGCGCCAAACAAGATTAAACTGCGGTCTAGACGTGAAGTTGAAAAAAAAAGTAAAAATGGTTGACAAGGAGGGTCAAAATAGAGAAGGATCGCTAGGGTATCCCGGGATTGCGTCACCCGTGTTTACCAAAGACAGTAAATCCCGTGGGAAAGAAAAAGGTCACTAAGGTGCCTCGGGGTCATAATGCCCGTACTTACCTGAAGAAGGCAAGTCCCTGAGGTCCCCTGATATAATCCCCAGGGGCAGGGTGCCCGGCTATACTCCCAGACGCTGGGTACCCATTTTAGTCGCCTTTTACGACATGCATGAGCTACAGTGAGACTATTCTGTCATCCCCGGTCGCAACACGAGGGCTATTGGCGACAGAATTGTGTACCTCGGTCAAGTGACAAAGATGACATCTCCTTCTCCAAATTTTCATACAATGTCTGTAGTCTTGAGAGAAAAATATACAGAGATGACAACGTATCTATATCAACAGCGTTCGTGGGTAGATTATTGTGAGTGGTTCACAAGCAGCTCGTTCGGCGTTTAAAAGATATGTATACATTTTCGAGCCGAACTGTTCACAAAAGGCTCGACTCGCAAATGTACATGCACCTTAATGTAGCTGATGCCCGTTAAATGTACTGATGCTCGAAGTCCTCACGTAGGCATGCTTTTGAAATAAGGAGAGTGCCAGAGTATAGTACAAACATACATAGCACCCAAGCCCTCGTTACGCTTCCAAACAATGTTAACAGAAAATCAATGTGCATTTCGGGTTTATCTATGCACTATTAACAGGTATAAAGTCTCTTACATTATATTCTAAGTTTCAGAGTGGATTACTGATTGAAATGCATTACATGCTGGTAAAAAACTTAACACCAAACCACTATAATGTCTGCGGGAGGCTTCAACCGATAGTTTCCTGGCTACCACGTCACAAGTCTGATTACTCAGAGGTTTGAAGGTTAAATCTCATCAATCCATAAAAAAATAAAAAATAAGAATAATGAAACCACTAATATGCAGTTTGGAATGAGAGTCGAATAATTTATTACCATTACACTATAAGCTATACGAGGGCTTTGATGGTGGACTCTATTTTTGAACTACGGTCTAGTGAAAAGAACGACACTCAAGTTTAAGTCTCCCTTTCCAACACCATGCCAACATGAGGATTCCTAAGCCCTAATATTAGATGTGTATAAACCTCTCTACGCGAAGTGTCTTTAGTGAAACCAAGACTCGAACTCACAAATAGCTTTATTTTTATCGCTTTCTCTAAAAATGTATTATTTTGACTTCCCCTCAAGTAATCCCAGTAATCCTAATAATACAACATATTTTGAAGATTAATCTCTCTGACATGTCTAACACAAAAGAAGATGTAGATTATTAAATTAATACTCTGAAATCTAAAATAATTAATGGAAAATTACAAATTATCAATATTTCTCTACGGTAGAATATATACACTGAGTCACAAAAGTAGTATGCACAGTAATAGTGTTGATATTTTTCAAAGAATAAGAGATATATAATCCTATTATATTAAAAAAATTAATGTATTTAAAAAACAACTAATTTAAATTTAATTTTAACACGAAAACTATCACAAAAATACAACCATATAATTTGCAAAAATAGTTTAACTTAAAATTAACATGTATTTCATGTCATAAAAAAAAGTATGCAGGTAATACAGGGAAAGAGAAAAAAGATAATTTTTACAAGTTTCTTTTGCAAAAACTAAAAATTAGTAATTAGTAGGGTAGCCTTTGGCTTTTAACACTGCTTTTCATCTTGATGACATGAAGTTTTCTACATTTTGGGTCACAGAAGATGGTATTTTCTGTCACTCTTCCATAAGTACTCTTCTGAGATCTTTCTTATTTTTTTTATCTCTTGTTCCTTAATTTGTCTATCAAGGTAATCCCACAAGTGTTCAATTGGGTTAATATTGGGTGACTGAGGAGGGTTTTTGAGCTGTTTTTGAAAATTGTAGAGCAGCCATTCTTGTGTAGTTCGAGCTATATGTTTTAAATTTTTACCTTGCTGAAAGATAAACGATTTCTGAAAGCGCTTTGACGTAGATTATCTTTTAAAATGTTCAGATAACTTAACTGATTCCTTATTCCATCAATTATTACAAAATTACCTACACCAGACGCTGATATGTCATTCCAAACCATAATTAAACCACCATCGTGTTTAACAGTTCCTCTCCTGATCTTTGGTTTGAGATCTGCATTTAAGCTCTCCACACTTTTAGTGTCCATCTGATCCATAGATGTTGAATTTACTCTCATTTGAAAAAATTACAGAACTCCAGAAAATCTAGTCATGTTTTACATTCTTTTTTGCAAAGATAGGACTCTTAACTTTACTTACGAACGGTTTTCTTTCCTTTTATCGATGACTATACAGCAATGATGCTAGACAATAATTTCCTTTTTTTTTCACTTCATAAGTGTGTAATGTAACTTAAACTGTCTTTTAAAAAAACAGTAAATTCTCTATCAATTAAAAATTGACAGAGAAATTATTATACATTTTTTATCTTGTTTTAAGATATATATTTGTATTTGAGGTATTAAGATCTTCGAAGAATTGTTGTGCATCAGTTTTTCGTTCTAATGTGTGGCAATCACAAAGTTAAAAATTATACACACAGAATATAATGTTGACAAAAATAGCTTTTATTCCAGATTATTCCATAATGATTTGAAGTAAATTTCAGATGTTTTATGACAGGTTAAGATATTTCAGATTTTTTTCAAAGAATATGGTTTTAATTTAAACACAAATTTAATGTGTATTTTGGAACAAATTTTCACAATCTAATTAGGCATCCTTCCTATAATGTCTCAAATACTGCTCATCATATTATAAGTGATTGTCTTGTGTTTCATCACTATTGTCTCATATTTTTTAAGTTATCTGTTTTAAACTCATATGACTTGGGGTTAGGAACCACTATACTTGTTTGTGTTGTAATTCTAAATTTGAATTTTATATAATTAAGGTTTAAACACAGACATTTCTAATCTTGAGGGGGGGGGGATAGAGGCCCAAACATGTTGCAAAAATTTAAATAAATATTTAGTGCAGTATACTCAGATTTTATTCTATGCATTAACTCCAACATTCATGCACACAGAAAAAAATAAAACAATTTCTTTTACATGATTTCGATACACGGAGAAAAAAGAAATATTCAAAAATGATTATCCAGATATACTAATTATGAAATGATTATGTTTGTATTAGATTTGAACATATATCTTTATCGAATGTAAAACATTACATACATTCAAAACCGAAAAAAAAAAAGGAAATCAAAAATTTATTACTGATAGGATATTCTGTAGTCCTCTATTTATGATAGAGGACTACAGAAGTTCCTTTTATATACTGGTTACGTATTATAAAAACTTGGCTCAAAAACCATGAATATTAAAATGAGTACGTACTACGATACAGTATTCCTTACATTTTTTTTATTATTGAAAGCATCCTAATTTAACTGATTTGCTAATATTTTTTTAAAAAATATTTCTTTAATTTTTGCTAATAATTTTATTCGGTTGGGTCTGAGTTTAGCGTACTTCTTGGCGACTGGGGAAAAATGAAATTTTCTGGTAATGTTGATGTATAACATTGAGAATTTTCAAATTTGAATGCATGATTAACATAAAAATACTAAATGTTTTTAAAACATTGCATATTTCACGGGTTATATTGAAAAAATATTCAAAATTGTTATTGATCAGTTTAGAAACAATAGCCCTCGTGTTGCTTCTAGTGCGACGTTAACAAAAACTTAACTAATAATAAGTTATTGTAAATATCTTGGAAACATTATGATGAATATTAGATTTTCCATCGTAAAAACTTAATGTACAGCATTTTATTTCAATTCCCTCACCATTTTTTTTTATCTAACATATATACATTTCTTTTTGAATTAACATAATAACAAAGGTAATACTTCTAATTAATGATTTACTGTAAACGGAAAAAATAAAACAAACCAAATCATATTTTTGAAAATTTTATTCTGAATATCATACACATACATATCAGACATACGTATAATTTTTTAACTCCTACGGATGAAAACATGTCGTTTTAAAAATCATAAACACTGCTATCTAATCCATACTACAGTCCAACTCTATCCCCATTTGTACAACATAACTTAGGTTTTAATGTAATGGACAATGAGGTATTTAAAATATAGGAAGTTCTAATATGCGTAAAGGTACATAATTAAACAGATTTTTTACTTCTTTCAAATCAACAACGTCATATTAAATTACTAAATATGAGTGAAAATGCTTTTCAAACAGTGCTGTTTCAAATAACAAATCCAAACAATTTATTTAACCCTAAATTATTACCTAATATTTACCAAAGTGCAATTTTATATGCATTTCCTTGAATTGAATACCTTGGTCTAAAAGTTATTTCAAATCTTGATTAAGTGGTTCAAAAACTGCCTTATACCTGTATTTTTCAACATCTAGGGAATAATGAACATTTTCTAAGAAAATAAAGCCTAAAAATGACTGCAGGGACACTGGTAGATACTTAATTGTGAAATAGACAAATTTTAACTTATGTATAGCAGTATGTGACACCAGCGGATTGACTAATTCAACATCATCTGTATATAACTCAAAGGTTATTGTATCCATGGCTGTAAAAGTTGGATAAGAAAAGTAATAAAATCCATCTTCTAAGCAGAGTCTCTTGCACTCTACACTAAGCAGAGTCTCTTGCACTAAAAAAATATGCTTATTTACACATTACTTAAATTCTTTTGTTTGAAGCAAAATTTGAGTCAAGCACGTTGCATAAATAGATCTTATCGCTGCAGATCACAAGTAATCCCGAATACTCCCATGTCTACTGAAAACACTAAATACTGCTAACTTCAGTAATTTTTGTACAAAACTAGCACAGAATTTACTATGTCTTAGTTACGAAACTGAGAATTGAACTTTTACTCATAGATATCATGTTATATGCTTAACAGCAACACAAAATACATGCTAGTTGTCTGAAAACTAGCCAAACAAAACATATTTAAATTTTGCGAAGCAGTGAATAATATTAATAACTAAAAAGAGTGCATATTTAATGACAAAACTGACAAAAGTTGCAAACAATTTTGAATTGTAAAATTTTAACTACAAAAGGTAAAAAGAAAAACATTTTTAATGTAATAAGACACACAGAAAACTTTATCAGTCAGTCAAAGACATTTCAATCAGCTTGTAGCTTCTGCCCAGAATCTTTCGTTCATCTGTTCCAAAACATACAAACACTTTAATAAGGAAATATAATAACTTCATAAAAATTACTGTATATGTTTTTACCAACAGTATTAATACGATAATTTTGTAGAATATTGATGTTGGATGGATCAACCTCTTCTAACTTGGCAAAAATTTTGTTAGGATTTATATTATGATCCACAGTAACAGCCGCTGCCATAATGTTTTGGTGTTTTTAATGCACATGTTGCTAAAAGTTGAGTTCATTTTTAAAAATCAGATTGATTATCACTAATACGTTTTGGTATGTGTCTTGTTATTCACAATATTCAGAATTTTAATTTCTGTACTTCATTTTACTTTAAAACGTATAAGTAAAAATCGTATTTGATTTATAAATATTACTTTAAGAAAAAGAAAAAAAAATAATGCTAGCTATTATTAAATTTGAAATTGAATGCAGAATTTACATAATCACATATGTTTTTCTTAAATACTGTTTCATTCCTTTTTGAAACATTATAATCAACTTATGATCAAATTAATTAATTTTGTTTGCAAAACACATTGAAAAAACCTTTTATTCAAGATAAAAATCGCACCTGTTTAAATCATAAATCGTTATATAACTGTTACAGCTTAATTATGTTTCTTGATTAAAAGAAAAAATTGCTTAAAAAATAAAGCAATACTGGATTAAACTATTAGCCTGATAAATATAAAATGTTTATATATAAAAGATACGATAATTCAGAAGAGCTTAATTACACTTTAACTATTCACATGTATTTTCAGAGGGTTTAGAATAATTACAATACTAGAATAAATATCGGGGCCTTTATTTTTAACATGTTAGAATCAACCGATGATCTAATGACACGTAACAATATTAAAACATGAAATAATTCGAAATGCAAAATAATCTTAATCAAAACAAAAAAAAGCTGAAATGGCTGTTTATCTACAGTTCAAAAATACATCTGCTTAAAGCAGAAAATAATTTAAAACTTATATTGAAAGTTTACAAACAAACGCTAGAAGCAAGTTGAAATAAGCTTACCGAGTGACATTTTAATAACACACTTAAACGAGATATAGACTTATGTCTATAGAAGTATAAAAAATATACTCAGATTATTCCCTGCCGAATATAAATGATTGAATAATGTGCGAAATATTAAAAATATTAATCGAAATAAAATTGATGCACAAGATGTAAAAGTAAAGCACATACAGAAATCCGATGTTGACGCATACCACACCGGTTTGTTTTTGTAGATAACTATATATGTTGGTAAAATTATTAATTTTTTGATACTCAATAAGTCATACTATTTGATTCATTTAGGTCAAAAACGAACTCAACTTTAAACAACATGACATTATGGCAGTGGCTGTTGCAGAACATAATATAGGTCAAAACAAAATTGAAAAAAAATTATGTATATCATGACACAAATCTAAGTGCTAAAATCACATAATTTAAAATTCTGCTTTTAAAGGTGGCTAACCAATAACCGTAATTTCTCCATGTAATATATTTTTGCCCGCAAAACACTTTTTATAGACAAATATTAAAGGTAGTGTTTTTCAATTTGGAACAACTTTAGTTTTATTTTTATAATCAATATTAAAAAGGCTTACATGTCTTGAAATAGGCAAGATTACAAAATGCAATAAATCTTAGCAAGAAAGTAATTTCATGTAAATTTTATAACACTTTTTATAGATCAGAAATTACAAAATGAACAAAATAAATTGGCAAAATGAAACACGTTAATCAATTTCAATACTTTTTATTCTACTTTCCAAAATTTCTCTACAATATGCGACATTACGTGTAAAAATTAAACGTACTTGCAAACTAATGCATAATGAATATTTTGTCTTAATTATGAGCTGATCCATATTGTTTAAATTAGATTTATGTAATTGCATAATATTTAATGCAAAAAAGCTATGCTTTCATATGACCATACTGCTTTGCTTTAATTGAAAATATTCATGATACTTCTAAGAAATTTTTTTTGTTAAATTGATATTTTCTTATAATCATAAAGAGACAAGCTCTGTCCAAGTAAATTTTAATCCACTTACACCAATTAAAAATGGCACATGTGTTTAGTAAAAAGAACTTCAAAAATCTTTGTACAACAAATGTTTTGGGATTTAAGAGTGTCCACAAATTCATAATTCAAATCAGCAAGAACTGTCATATAGAATAGATGGTTTCACAGACCAAGCAGAAATTCTTACACGTAATAATTTATAATGTAATGGAACAGAATATTCCAAAAATATAGCTGTATTAATTGGTTGTGTAGATGACTAGCCTCTTTCGAAAAGTTAAAGAATTTTCTATGCAATAACGATGTATAAATAACATATTTATTTCAAACAGCACTGATTGAAAAGCCTTTTCACTCACATTTAGTAACTTGACAAAACTGAAAGAAATAAAAAAATCTGTTTGTTTACCTTCACATAGAATTTCCTATATTTTAAATGATACTTCATTGTACGCTACATTAAAACATAAGCTATGTTTGTACGAATGCGGATGGAGTTGGACTATAGTATGGATTATATAGCAGTGTTCATAAATGAATTTTTTAAACGACATGCATTCATATGTAGGGGTTAAATAGTATCTAAGATGAAGAGAATGACACTTGCAAATAAAGGAGCGCTTATTTAAGTTGATATACATTTTTCTGTTTAAAATTCATATTCGATACAACAACAGTATTGAAAATGAATGTAATACATACTCACTCGATTGTTTGATACTCATATTTGATGCAGTAACAAATTCATAAATAAATGCATGACATACTCATTTTTCTATTCCACACTCATATTTGATTCACAAATATCTTCACAAATGAGTATGCGAAGTTTCCACTTTGAGTACTTACCTGTTACTAAAAATGAGTACATGCGAGTCTTAAATTTGAATTCGCTGCGAACGGAGCTATTTTGAGTATGTGAAGTTTTCATAAGTGAGTACTTTGTATTCGATTTTGAATATCCGTTTTTCGAGGTGAAGGCTTGTTTAATTTGCTATGTTTAAATGTTTTTAAAAAAATGTGACTTTTCAGTTCAAAATATTTTACTTGAATTTTAATCACCTCCTATAAAGCTGAAATTTCGCATACATGTATAACTCTGATAAAATGCACAAACAATTCCGAACTTAAATGTGTAAGGCGGCCCAGGGCTTGCATTTCACTATGTTTAATTCTGTTGAACTTTTGCATGCATGTATAGCTCACGTACTTGCATTTTAGTCTTAAATTTCCAAACTAAAAAGAAAAAAAATAAGATAACAAATGTTTAAATCAAGCTTCCAATTAAAGATGGTGTGAGTGTAAGTGATGGTGGAATTAAATGGCGCAAGAGCCAAATGTGACTATGCTAAGCCCAAGTGTAACTGTGGTCTCGACACTTGAAAGAATGGGAAAAAATACAAATTGGTTGACAAAGACTCCTCAGTATCATGTTGTCCGTATGTACCTAAAGAAGGTAGGCCCCTGAGGGCACCTAAAGGTGGATTAAAGATATAAAAATTACTTTTAAAATTAAAATAACATATAATTTATAAAAGGTTGTGGCGTTAATACTTCTTTTGACCTCATTTATAAGTAATAGCACTTAATATTTATCGGTAAGTATCTATGCCTCATGAATCAATAATATATGTATATTGTTTTACACCTAAAAAAATTATTTTTATAGTTTTTAGTCTAGCTTTAAATGAAAGCTTGATTAAAAATGTTTTTCCCACACACGCATACAAATATTTATTATGAATTGAGATTTAATATCTCCATACTTGACAATAAAAGTGATTATTTTATACTTTTCATCAATCATTTTATTGATCTCAGGAAAGATATATATATATATATATATATATATATATATATATATATATATATATATATATATATATAAGATTTTACTTTTATAAAAAATCATATATATGCGTTTGATAAACATTTAATTTAAGCTATAAAAATTAATAATTTTTATCAACAATCATAAACAGTTGAAATATAAAACTCCCAAAAGAAAAAAGAAAAAAAAAACATTTAATCATACGAGTTTCATCGCGTTTAATATTTTCAAAAGATAAACCATCAATAGTAATAAAAAGACAACAAAATATTCAAACGCAGCTTTTTCAAAAAGAGAGAATTTTTTTTTTTTCTTGTTAGATATTTTCGGTACCATTTAATGTGAGTGTTCATTTTCGCGACTCATCTGAATAATATATTTCTTTTTTACTTATTCTTACGTATCTTACTTCTGTCTAGTGACTCTATTGTAATCTTAGATTTTTTTTAAACCGAGATTTAATGCCAACACACACATTGTGGGGTTTTTTTTCCCTTTATTTTTTCAAAAATTACATTTTTATGGTTTCAAAACAGAGTTAATATTTGTAAAATAATTTCATTTGCATATTCATAAAAATTGAATTCATACACTTCAGTAATGGAGTTTATAAAGTTTGTTCACAATTGTTAAAATTAGAAAAATAAATTTATGTACAGTTGTCTTTTAAAATGTTTGCACTCTTTTCAAACTATTTTTCAAATGTTGAACAACATTCATTACGAAATCCCCCAATAGATGATTCACGGGGAGATTTAATGATTTGAAAAAAATTTTCATCAATGGGCAATAAAGTTCATACACTTAAAATATTTATTATTTGAAAGGCTAATTGACTGGCTGATTGAGCGTCGTTGATTGTTTTTTTAACGTCGCAATAAGAAACAACACGAGGGCTATTGACAACGGACTTCGAAATTTTGAACCTCAGTCAGGTGACGAGAACGACACTTGTGAGCTGGCACTCTCCTTTCCAAACTTTCATACCATACCAAAAGAAGGACAAGAAGTCTCGAGAGATTTAACGTGCATCAGCCTTGCTACAAGACGTGTCGGTAACTATATTTGGACTCGAACCTACGACTCGACGGAAACAACGTCGACTGCAAGTTCGCGAACATGGCCACTTTGCTATTGCGGCCATATAAAATAACTTCGAATAGTCCCATCCTTTCACAATTATGTGTGTTACAAATTTTTATGATTATGATATTCGGGACTGCTAATTACAATAAAGAGAGGAAGGATGACAACGGCCAATGGCGATGATTGGGAGAATCAGGGAAAGGGAAGACCACTCCTCCCACTTTATGGGTAAAAATAGAATTTTTATTCTATTTTAGTAACCTTAAACTAGGAATTATAAATAAAACGTTTGTACAAACTGTCATCTTATCACTTTAATTATCTTAACCTTTTATTTTCTCCACAATTAAGAAATTTACTTCGTGGAAATTTACAACATGCAATGTCATGTATTTCAGCACGGTTGCATGTATTGCATTGTGTGCGTTGCAGATAACCATTTCATAAAGCACCACAACACTCATTGAATGGATTTTGACAAAATAATCACTTCTGGGTATTTATTTTTTCAAGTATTTATTTTATACATACTTTTAAATAAAATTATCACTGATCAATTTAATTTCTTAAAATATTTATATTTAATTGTAATACATGCATAAAACTGTTTATTTGATGGAAGCTATATTGCACAAATACTGATCAAGAGATTTCCGAGAAAAGAAAAATTAAAAAACCTCACACACAATTAGACCACAGTGCAATTAATAAAAGCCGTCAATTTTCTATTTAGAGTCCACATTCACTCAAAAACCACCAAAAACTTAGCATTTTGTAGCACACCCTTATACAACCCCGTTACTTTTTTGTTGCGAGTAAACATTTTGCCCCCCCCCTTCTAATTCTCAATCGCCGCCATTAATAACGGGGATGACAGGCATTAACTGCAACAGAATGTTTCCTTATAGTGGTACAATGTCACAATGAAACAACCATCATGTCACGTCTTGACTTAGTGGCAACTGAACTGTTACTAAGCCTAAATTCATTACATCGATTATTAGACAGCGTGATCACATTTGTCTAGCTCCGCTGCAATATTCAATTCGAAGCAAGTGAACTATATTTAGAGTGAAATTGTAAGCATAAGTATACACTATAATTTTAACAACAAATTTGCTCATGACACAACGCGAATATATAATGAAATATATTGAAAGTGCAATGCAATGCGAATTCTGCTCATAATAATTACATGAACAGTGAATAATTAATATAGTTAGCTCGCAGTTTGACGCTCACTCATACATACACTTAATGACTGTATTTTATGGGGTTGATTTATATTGAAACAACGGGAACAATAATTTTGCTTTTTAGTGAATAATTCGTAGAATATATAATCCTTCCCCTAAGGGATAAGTTGTTATATTTAAAGGACTTTTGAGATACTAAAAGGGTGGAGTTATGCATGATTGTAGTTAAAATTAGAATCGCAAAATTAAAGAGTGTTTACTTTGCTAAATAGATTAATGAACAAGAATATTATTTCATTTCCCGACAATAGGTGAATTCATAAATGCAACTATGAATTGAAAGAATTCGAATGCTGAAACAATGTGTGACGGGACTATCCGCGACCTTGTCACTAATAGTCCTCTTGGGGAATTTGCACTCCTCAACAATTATTTGTATCAGAGGGCTTCCTCCGAAGAAGAGGACGTGATCAAGCTAATTAAGACTAATATATATATTGTATAAGCTTTCGAGAGAAAGATAAGCGAGGAGAGAGGGGAGAGAGCGGGGGGGGATAGAGGATAGATTTCTAGTTGAATTGTTCTGTTTGTTCTGTATATTGTAGCTGAGCTGTCAATAAAGTAAATTGTTTTAGAGATGTCGACCCTTCCCTCCAATCCTTCCGTACCGTCCGACCCTATATTCTTACAAATGTAGTGTTGAATTCTAAACAGCCTTCTTCTGTTACAGAAATTGATATGGTAACACCATTACCTGTAAAAAAATGTCTTAACTTAAAATTTCAAAAATAAACTTCCACATCACGCCAACAGGAGAACTTGGAGCCTTAACAGATTTAACGAACACCAAACCCGCCACACTTGGAATATTTAGTATCATCGGAATTCGAGACCACGACTCAATAAAAGCAATGAGTTTGCGACCATGCCCACAACGGCCACATTTCACGTTTCTTAAACTTATTAAAAGATGATAAACTCCTGAGGAGTTAAAATAATACTGACGATAAATCTGACAATTTTCAAAAGTCGAGTGAAAGAGTTTTAAATATCTTTTTTTCTGTGTGTGATAAGGAAATATTATTTATCATTCATTATCGCTAAATTCAAAATTATATATACACAGAAGCAGGAAGAATAAAAGATAAGAGCCGTCGCCATACATCGTAATAGTAGTGCCAAGAGCACACCTACATGAGAAACGAACTTACCATAAACTTACGCCTTGGCGAACAGTTTTAATTCACAAATTAAGCATCATCTTAAATTAAAACATAGCACACAACCCGATACTTCCCGAGGAAAAGGTTCTCGATACACTTTTAAACATCAGCGCTAAATTAATTAACCGCCTTAACTTACCGACACCTTCATCAAAAAATTACCATCTCTACCCCGTTTCGAAGGTTTTAAAGCAAAGTCGAGGCAAAACTCTACTTTCCACCTCCCCCAAGTGTCCTCGTAAGCCCCTCCCCAAAGCAAACACACGCAAGCGCCCGCTGCCCCATCAACAGGGCGTTAATAATCCAGGGGCGCAGAATCCACACGACTGAAGTTTTAAGATCACTTTTAACACAAGACGAAAAATAACTTCATCCTCCCTTCCAAAGTGCCTTCGTTGATTATACCCAGCCCCCTTTGTTAATTTTTAAAAGGCATATATCGCGTGTGTGCATGCCACTAAAAGGTTCCTTGCAAACTAATAACCGAGTCTTCTACTTTTAATGAGAATTTGGTGCAGAGTTGCTCTATGTTTTACTCCAGAGTGGTGTGTCGTTTCTCTCTCTCTCTTTTTAATGCATTGATTACTTCGGCTGATGGCTTGCTGGCAATTCGGATCGTCATTTGTAAAGTTTTAATTTAGTCTGTAGTCAATCAAGTTTATTGCAGTTTTAAAAAGGGATAAGTTTAATTTAGCTCGGAGTAATTCTGCGTTGCTGTTTGATTGCAACTTTGGTGACAATCTTCAAGGAACAGTCCAGATTGAAAGTCACGTTCTCTTTTTCTTCCCTCGATTAAGCATTTTATTTCAAAAAGCTATTCTTTTTACAAGAGCATAACCACAAACGATTGAAGGAAACGGGAAAATCGAATTCGAAATAATATTTTCAAACAAAGAATAATATTGATAATATTAGATTTATAGATATTATAAAAAAGTTAAATACTTTTGATGAATATATTTCAATGGATCCGTATCATTAAGCTATTGATGACGGACCGCATGATTTGTAATCATGGTCAAGTGATGATAACACCATCAGATCTGGCACCAAATTTCAACACTTTCTACAAATGTCTACATTATCCGAACGCGAGGATTAAGAACCTCGAAAGATTTAACGTGCGTCAGTTCAGCTACTCGGCAGGTCTTCAGTGGCATCAAACTTGAATCCACGACTCGACAGAAGGAATCAATTACTATACGGGTTCACAACAATTACTATTTGGCTACCGCGGTCTCGTTTGAATTAACGTCATCTCAGAATATGAAAAATTGACCTTGTAATTCTGAGCCACGTCAATTGATGAGGAAAACGCTTAAAATAAATCCTGAATTAACCGACAATTTCATTAATAAAAGCTTATAATTTATCAAATCACAATCAAGAAAATTGCGTGCAAATTGCATGATAAATTTTCTTCATTCAAGTGAATTAAAGGGAAAATCTGGCAGCCACAAAAGTGAATTAAGGGATTTTTTTCTTCGCTTAAACAGTTGTGCTATCAAAACCGAACAATAAAAAAAAAGAAAAGAAAAAAAGGAAAATCTTTTTGATGGTGAAAGTGGTGATGCAAATTAAACGTTCATCGAAAGAACAAATACAAAATGGTCATTCAAAAGAAAATTTTGAAAAAAAAAGCAGAAAAACTTAATAACTGAAAATTATTATTGGGTTCATCCTACTGTAAAGGAATGATTCCTCTGTAAACAGCAAAAAGTATTGACCAATCAGTGTCCAGATTTAAATCTTACAGAACATTTTTGACGTATTTTGGACAAAAGGCTTCAAGAAAAAGATTAAGAATACAAATGAAATTTAAAAAACCTACAGATTATACGAAATAATGTATACCAACAAAATTCACTGAAAAACCTATAATCTCAATGAACAAGAAGTTAAACTAGTTGTAATAGTAGCAAAAGAGCATTACACAAAATTTCAGATTTTTGTTTTAAATTTAGAAGCTATTTTTTGCGACATTGTGTAAGTGACTAAGTTTCTTTTGGGGAGGGGGTTCTGAATGTAATATCTCCATGTTTTTTTTAAATTCGTAATGAAATTATAAGTTTCATTAAAGTCAAATAAAACTGTTTGAAACATTTTCTTTTCTTTTCTTTTTTTGCTTTGAAACTACTTTCATTTTAAAAGTTCATCAAAGTAAAAATTATTAGTATTCAAAGTTATTAGACAATGGTATCAACTAAAACGGCTGTCCAGCTCTTTTTTTCTTTCTTTTAAACCTTTGTGTATTAGCCTAACTATTTTCTATAACATCATTATACTATGACATCATTGCAAAATTGTTTTTTCCACCTAGTATTAAAAAATTCGACAAAACTCACATTTCATTTCCTTTATTCCCCACTTTTTCCTCTCCCCGTATTGCATTTGATTCGTCTGTTAATAGAAAGCGCAGAAAACTCGATGGATAATAAATAACATCCGGAAGACATCTGGAACTAAAATAAACAAAAGCAAGAAACTTTAGAATAACATTTTTACAACCGAATTCATTTCTCCGTCAAGGCTGTTCTCGGCTAATGTTAAAGAATAGGGCTCAAAGTTCGAACACATTTTCAGGTAGAAGAAATGCTTGAATACTAATATAAATTACTATGGATATAACAAATATAATTATTTATTAATTAGCGTTCTTAGAATTTTGATTTTTTTAAGAAAACTTACAATTTTTTGCCTTTATGTAAAATGGATATTCAATTTTCTATGTTAAAGTAAAGGAGACGAAATATTCGAACACATTCTCTACAAGAAAAAAATTATTGATTCAATCAGAATTGAATCAGTTAGAAGTATACACTTCTCTCTATCGAATAATGTAGCCAGAATATTGTTTCATGTCGTTATTAATCAATTATTTAAAGTTTCAAAGGAATTTTTATTAATTATCGGCGTACTTCGGACTATCTGCAACAGATGGCGCCAACATATTTTTTTCTTTAGAACGTACTCTTGGCGAGGAATGCTTATTTTTGGCGAACATTTACAGTTATTTTCTGAAATGAAATTATAGCAACTTGTAAATTGTGATTAATGGTAAATAATGGAGAAAGTTTTATGATTCACTGAAGTTTACACGAAGCTTTAAACTAACCACTAATAAACTCTCCGGTTTGGGAATATTTTGTGCGTGTTCATAAAAATTTATTTGTGTGTAATGGTAAATTTGTGTAATTGAAAAGATGTTTAAGATACAAGTTTTGATTTATTGAAGTGAAAGCAGAGAAGAGAGAATCTGAATTAAATTAATAGTGAACATTTCTAAAATCAATTAAAAGTTACTTAAATTTTCTTTAACCTTTAAAAAATATAACAAAATACAAATTATTATTCCGTGAAATATAAATGTGAAATTTTAATTCAGTCACTAAGATGCACTGAATTAATTTGTTTATTCCAGCAAAAGTTATTTTTTTCATTTAACTTAATTTCTTTTATTTATTTATTATTATATTTTCAAATTAAATTAAGCATCTCACAAAATTTAAGTCTAGAGCCACTGAAAAGAGTATTAATATAATACTCTTACTTAAGCTGGATTCCATATAATTTACATTGCGTACAATATTGTTTTCATATTTCAATTTCTATTGTAATGTGTTGTAGAATCATAAGATAAAATTTCTAACTGCTCAGTAATATTCATAGTATTGGTATGAAAGTAACAAAACACAAAAATACTGCTTCAATTAACAGTGATTTTTTTCTTTGAGAATATTGGCATATAAAGAAGAATGAAAAACAAATAAATGAATAATGGTAGCAAAAAACTGGAAATAAATTTCAATATTTCGAGGTTAACATCATTTGAACTTGTAAATAAGAAATTATCGTAAATATATATTATATTTATAATAAGTTATTTCTGTCATAAATGTAATTATAAGTATACATTATATATTTTTAAATTTTTAGTAAATAAATATATTATCAAAAGATTATTTAGATCAATTAATATTTTTGCATTTCAATCTCATATTCTCATAATCTTTTCAAAATTATTATACTTTTTCTATAAAGAAAACTGAACTAAATCCTGTGGAAATGCGCTTTCCACATTCGTTAAAAATATAACCATTTCGAAGCTTAATCATCGATGTTATAAGCTGATAATCACAGAAAAATAAAATATATCTATTATCTCTGCGTGTTTTTTTTTTTTTTTTTTTTTTTTTTGTCTACTGCAACACTTGCAAGCAAATACAAGACCCTTTTGTTCTTTTTTTTTTTATTTCATTTGGATTTTAACTTCTTTGATGAAGACGGGTGATGCACCCCCTGGATAACCCAACGATCCTTCTCTATTTTTGACCCTCCTTCTTGTCAATCAATTTTTACCAAATGATTACTGTAACAAATATTGCATTGACCATAAATGATTCATTCAGTAACGGGGGGGAAGCTTTATATAACTTATATTTATGTAACTGGTGTACGGAAACAAATCAAGTAAAATTTTAACTAAATAAATCGATAATTAATCTATGTAATATATTAATCAGTGTAGAACTTCACACTTTATAATCGGTAACATTCACCTTTTTTTATTATTATTATTGAAAATTAAAATCGGATATTTTCAATTTCCTAACCAAGTCCTCAAATAACTTTTTAACATAAGAAGCGCTATAGTTTGGGGGCAATACATTTTACCTATATTAGCTCAGAATTATAATCAATTCTAAGAATATCTATTGCAGTTGAATTTAACAGAACAGCTATCTAACATAAAACTGTATTACCATAACAAAATTGAACTTTTTTTTTTTTTTTTTTTTATCAGAGGGTCCCCCCCCCCTCATATTATAACTAAACATAAGTATTTTTTATTTAAATTAGAAAAAAAAAAATTAAAGAAAAAATTCTGATTCATTTGAAAGATTGAAAATTAGTTTTCTAAAAATGCAAATGATGTCTTAAATTCGAAAAAGCAAAGATACATAATATTCAATTGTAGAAGTCTTTCAAATATCACGATTTGTCTGAAACGCGATAGAGAAAATAAAACTGTTTTGATTCTTGCGCTTTTTTTTTCCCTTCAGCTAACTTTTTGGGTTACATTTTGACGCTATTTGATTTAAGAACCAAGCATTGTGTAAACTGTGTCTTATGTTATAGAGGAGTTGATGTACGTTACATCTGTAGAGGCTCCAAATTATCCCGTTGGCGTGGTGTGGAAGTATGGAGAGTAGAATTTCAGATCACAAGTGTGCTCCTGGTCCCTTGACTGTTGTTCATAATTGTGAGGTGCGTCGCCAATATTCATTGTGTTGCTTTTAAGTGAGTAGTTAATAACACAATATTTTATAACAGGGGTGCCAGTTGCACTATCTTTAGGACCAACATTTTAAAAAAGAAATATTTAAAAGAGCCGTTTGTTCAATGTTGACATATGGATATTGTAAAATGCATTGTAAAGCATATGTTGTATGAATAAAAGCAAGACGTGTTTCTTTAGTTACGATTCCAATAGTACAATTTTTTTTTCCTTCCATGAAACTAACCAAATAAAATTCTGTATAAGAATTCACATCATTTGTTATCTGGTGATAAAGTAATCGGTTGTTGATAACGATTAAGCAAATGTTGTCCATTTAAAGTTGTTTTAACATTAACAATTTTCCACCATCTACAAATTTAAGAAATAAAATTTGATGTTGTTTCATAACTTATTAGCTTATGTTGCTCTCCTAATTGTTGAAGCCCTTGAATAACAAAGTCATTAAATATCTTAAGCACAAGTTTCACATTTTGTTTTTCAAGATTTGAAGGACATAAAACTTTTAAAGTTAAACCATAAGCAAACTTTACTAAATTATTATTTTCTATATCATATCGGTACTTAAGTGTAGAGAAATTTGCTTCTAATAATGGAAACTTATTATGACCTTCAAAATCTGGAAAATAAAAACATTGTCCTGAATATTTTTGTTTAATCCAATTGTTACGGATGAATTTGAATATGTGTACTGAATCAATAACGAAAAATAAAGGATTAGAAGGAAGTTTGGAGAGGGGGATGACAGCTCAAGTGTCATCCTCATCACATGACCCAGGTTTAAAATTGCGAGGTCCATCGCTCAAAGCCCTCGTGTTGCTCCTACGTTCGATGTTAATAAGCACAAAATCAATCAAAGTATTTAATGAATTAAAGATTATTAATTTCTTATTTACATCAATAATATTTGCTTATTCTTAGGAAACAGGCATCAATAAAAAAAAAGTATTTGCTTAAAACTCTAAACGAACTCTCTCTGATACTGTGGTCTTACTCAGAAAGTGCTGTTCGTAGCATATGGAAAGAAATATTTTTATATTTTAATATAAAAAGAAATCTGAAAAGTTAAAGACAAAACAAAAGATAAAAGTTTCAAACCTGAAATAGATGCAAGCTTCCCTTTACTGTTTGATTTTTTTTTTAATAAATGTATATTGATAATAATATATATTTTCCAAATTTAACTATTAAAGCAATAAAACAAAAAGAAGTGAACTATAAAAATTTATATTAAACAATATTTGTAGGGGGAGGGGAGAGGAGAGAGAACTTTTTTATAAATAAATATGACTGAAAAAGATCCATAGTTTTTCCCCAATTACTTATACTTCATTTCTGCTTGAATTTCTGAATAAATGAGGAGTTACCCATAAGGTAAGTTTAATTTCAAGGAACAATTATGATTAATAGAATACATAGTTCAATCGCAATATGTCTATTTAGTAGAAATAAAATTTAAGTATATAGTTAGTTTAGATTTGACATGATAAAATAATATTCAAATTTTGTTTTACAACATTTACACTGATTTAATGTATTTATGTAAGCTTTTAAATAATAATCATTATACTGATTGCTTTTATTAATTAAATTTAAATATCTTCGAAAATATTATATGGCAACATTTCAGAGTACTATCTCTGATAAATGCCTGACAACTCTCCTCATTCTTTTTATTGTTTTACATTTTTATTCACTATAATTTTTCCTCTATTATTTATTTCTTGTTATTTTTTACTATTATTATTTTTCCTTATAAAATTAAATAAAGTTTACATATTTAATCTTAAGCGCTTTTAATACTAGGAGAAAAGAAACTTTAGATTCATACGCACACATCCCCTTCAAAAAAAAAAGAGAGAGAGAGACATATCTCAAATAATAGACAAAATAAATATTTGGCTCTTTCAACTTTACAGCTGTGAAACTCCATAATGTTCCCCCAATTGACCTTTGTACTTCGAGGCAGACACATTTATCGCTCAAGGTGGATATTCCAGTTAACACGACGTGCCAAATACCTTGGAATACTCAGCTCCATTTATGGGTGTTATTATTTCATGCTCATCGCGCATATTAATATCCCTCTGACATGAAACCTGTAGATCTTATGGTTGCAATCAATCGTTGGCGCAGAGAGGCGCTGATATGCCAAGTAATTACTTGCCTGCTATCAGTGATTACCATATGCGAGACCCAAATCTGATGAAACTGGAGACGAATATTATGTCCCTTTCGTGTCTTACTCCGAAGAGTAAACATCTCGATTAAAGAATTAATATCAGAACTTCTTGATGAAGTACTTCATTCAAAAATGCGTGCCAAGTGACAAAATCTGAAAAGCACGCTAAATTCCTAACATAAGGAGTATGTTACATTGTATTCTAGTATTATTCGGTAAATTAGAAGCATGTTTAAATATTGGTTCAAGATTAAAATGCAGCAGATCGAAAATGTTTAGTTGAGTGTAATATTATTACCTAGAAATACAAAGAGCTTACAACAATTTTTAAGCTTTTAAAAAAAGAAATATCTGTTCTCAAATAATTATATAACTAAATGTTTTACTAAGAAATGTAAAAGATGCACCAAAAGTCTCCGACTCATTTTCAAAATCAATGCTATATGAATTAATTGGTTAACCATAGTGGGGTTTGGATCATAATGCTTCCCAAGTTGAAAAGTTTTAATTTAGCCAGTACAAACAGTTTCGAATTTTGCTCACTGCTTGACCTAGATTTCAGTTCATATACGCGTTTCATTCTAAGGTTGTCTTCGCCTAATGTCAAAGAGCCTGATCGAAATTTCGAACCCATTTCAGAGAAGAAATTTTTTTCAGTTTTTATATAAATTTTCGATGGATGTTGTAACACAAACATCCGTTCATAATATATTATTCTAAAAATTTAGAAATATTCCGTAGATATGTAATTTTACGCATGAATATGTAAAGTTTAAAGACTGTTTTAGTATTACAGTGTAGGAGAAGAATCATGAAACATTTTACATATAAAAAAGGTCCTAATCAGATAGACATACGCTGTATTATAAAATACGCTGAAAAAAAAGTTTTCTACATTCGGGTCCTATAATTTAACATTACGCGAAGACAGCCTTAATAAATACCAGTTTCTACACTATAAATCAGGAATGATGACTCGAGATGGGAACCACAATGAGCTTACACAATGGAAAACGGTAGCCGGCGTAGCAAATATACAGTGGCATAAACAATTGAGGATACACCTTACTTTTACTTGATAAATCCAACTTTCAATCAAAATAACACCTTAACCAGAAGTGCAAACGAATTTTTATTCTTAGACATAACAAAAGGTTTAACTAACAGTAAAAATAAAGAAAAATCAACGACAAAATTCTAAAATAAAACTTTTTAGAGGCATTTCAAATAAACAGAAGCAGATTTTCACCTCAAAAAATTGAGGATACACAAATGAAATTTTTGTTTAACTACCACTTGATTTCTTTTTGCTTGCTACTAATAAACTAAGTTTGGGAAATTTTATCCTAAACTTTTTCAACTGTTATTTCTGTATTTTGAAGTTGGTTATGAGAATATAAAACTGTAATTTTAAATGGAAAATGGCTCCTCGGAAAGAGACTAGTATTGATGTAAGAAAATTTATATTAAGGTTATTTAAGAAGGGAAAATCTTATCGTGAAATAGCTGAAATTGTCGGTAGGAGTCACTCATGTGTCCAGAAAATCATTGGGAAATTTAAACGCGATGGATTAATTCAAAATAAGAGTGGAAGAGGAAGGAAAAGTATTCTGAGTGATGTAGCTAAAAGGAAAATTTTAAAAGATATCAAGATTAATCCTAAACTGAGTGCAGTCAAACTAGCTGCAGAAACTTCTCGAATAATCTGCAGAAGTTTAAGTGCTGAAACTGTGAGAAATGTGATTAGACATGCTGGATATAGCAGTCAAGTAGCTAGAAAGAAACCTTTCATAAGCTTACAAAATCAGAAAAAGCGTTTGGAGTTTGCAAAAACTCATCAGTTGATGACAGAAAACTTTTGGAAGAAAGTTATATTTAGTGATAAAAGTAAATTCAACATTTTTGGAAGCGATGGTCGTCACACCGTTTGGAGAAAGCCGAACACCGCTTTGAATCCAAAAAATTTACGTCCTACAGTTAAACATAGTGGTGGCTCCGTCATGGTTTGGGGTTGTATGGCTGCAAATGGGGTAGGAAATTTAGTTTTTATAGATGGTATAATGGATCATAAGCTTTATATAGACATACTCCGCAACAATCTTAAAGAAAGTGCACAAAAATTGGGTTTAGATGGAAATTTTATATTTCAGCACGACAACGACCTCAAACACACGGCACGTAATGTCAAAATGTGGTGTCTTTTTCATTGTAAACAGCAATTGCACACACCGCCACAGTCCCCTGACATCAATGTCATAGAAAATTTGTGGGCCACACTAGAAACATCGGTCCAAAAACACCAGATTAGAAACAAAGCCCATTTAAAGCAAGTGTTACAAGAAGAACGGGATAAAATATCTCCAAATACCACTAAAAAATTGGTCGAATCGGTACCAAGACGTTTGGAGGACATTATAAAAGCCAAAGGACATGCAACAAAATACTGATACTGTCTATGCATGTAATATATCGAAAAAATTTCATTGGTGTATCCTTAATTTTTTGAGGTAAAGATCTGCCTATGTTTACTTCAAATATTTGTGAAACTTTTAATTTTAGATATTTTTTTGTTGATTTTCGTTATTTTTACTGTAAATTAACCCTTTTATTACGTGTAAAAGTAAAAATACGTCTTCTATTCTAGTTAATGTGTTATTTTCATTAAAAGTTGGATTTATCAAGTAAAAGTAAGGTGTATCCTCAATTGTTTTAGCCACTGTAAATGCCACATATTTCTTGCTACTAAATAAATGCGATTAATTTTTGATGGTGATTTTTTTTTGTTTTACTATACAACGCAATCTAGAGAAGAAATTTGAAACTAGTTTTTTTTTTTATTTGAACAAACAAAACTTTTCATTGTGGCATTTTGATCAAAACCTGTGGCCTCGGTTGTCTAGTGGTCATGGTTTCGGATTCGTGTCCGGCGTTTCCGATCAGTCGCGGGTTCGAGTTTTGGCCGCTGAAGACCCGCCTTGTAGCCGGAGCTGATGCACGCTAAATCTGTCGGGGCCCCAAATCCTCCCGTTGGCGGCTAACTAAACTTTGATCAAAACCGAACTTTCGTAAAGTGAATTAGTTGATTTTATATTAATTTTCAAAATGGGTCGCGAACCTTTGTTCCATCCTGTATATTTAGATGAACTGAAACAGCTCCGAAATAAATATAAGTTTGAAAAATATGCCTTAAGTTTTCTATTTTCAAACGCACGTGTTTCAAGAAAGTATATCGATACAAACGTACGAGCATTTAATATTTCACGAGATTCCACATAAGAAAAGTTTGTAATGAAATAAGTAATGAAACGTAAATTTAGTATAAAATGCATCAGAACATTCATATTTATTCTACAATCTTTATTGTATCTAATTAAGGCGGCGTTAAGTACAATCAAAACGTGACAATGGCAATCTTCTCATTTTGAGCCATAATAAGATGAGAGAGACATCTCTTCCAATACTTATACCACACTATTTTTAGATGATTTTGAATAAACCTCGCTCTTAAATGTTTATCCGATGTCAATAAAGAACGGATTTCGCAATTTTGATCAGCGGAGCATTACAAGAGCATGACACCCATACAGGCGCGGTCCTGATGCGTATGCAAAGAATGCCCTGCACCAAGCATCAAATTTTAGGGGCACCTGTAAAGTGGAGCTTTCCTGTGCAAGGATATTGATTTTGATTTGAAGGATTTGACTAATTGTTTTGTTGCAATATATATATATACACCCTTTTTGTTTAAAACTGTAACCTAGGCAGAATATATATATATATTAAAAAAAGCAACAGAGTTTCATGTGACAAAAGAGGAAAAAAAAGAACCAAAAAGAAGAAATGAAGCTCTTCAATAAGAAATTAAATGAAAATGGCAGTTTATCAACATCGCATACAAACAAAAAGTGAATTGTTTTTTGAATGAAACTTTTTGACTAAAAAGTGAAGTGTTCAGTCGTATACTATTGTCGTAAGAAGTTAACATAGTTAGGACAACTGGTCGGCTAGATTGAAAAATCTTGAACTTTTTTTTTGTTTATGATGATAATAAAGTGTCCTTTTCAGTAAAATTGCATTTCATTTCTTACTGGTCGAAGAAAAAAAATTCTTAACTTTTTAGCTATTTTGCCATATAGAGAAGAGTTTGTTAAAAAAAATCATATACATTATTCCCTATTTTTTCTAAAACATTTTTAGCAAAAAAGAATTTTATAACATAATTTAATATTGCATTGCTATTCAAATTGTTTTTGTGTGTGTGTGTGTGTGTGTGCATAATTTCAAAGTTCTACTTTATCAGGAAGTCCACGAAAATGGATGAAAGTATTTGTGCCAAACCGACACACAATGTGAAATTCATGAAAAGTGTTTGGGAGGAAAAATAAAGATGAAACGGGTAAAAATTGGTTGACAAGACTGAGTGACTGTGGAATTTGATGGCCCAAGAGCCAAAACAGAGAATGCTGCTCCCAACATTTGTTAAAATCTACATAAACTACATTAATTGGTTGACAACAAGAAAGAGTCGAAAATTGAGGAGTATGGCTAGGGTATTATGGGAGTAATTCGCCAGCTTAGACATTAAGCTTCATAGAAAAGCACCTCGGGGTCACGACACAGCCGTGACAACTGAGTGATTATCTGAACCACAACTCGATGGAAACAACACCGGCCGTGAATTCGAGGCCCTGACCACAAAGATTATCTAAATGATATAGATCTGGGGTGTTCAACCTTTTAAACTTCGGGGAACCCTTTGAGATTTCTATTTTCTTGAAGGAACCTCTTGATGAAAGAAAAGAAAAAATAGGATATCAGAGCTTTATCCTAATCAAATTTACAAAATTATTATTGCATCTCTATTTTATCACAACAGAAACGTCTTAATAAGATGGTTTAATTTAGTTTTTATTAACGTCGCACTGTCTTAATACGATAATACATGGTAAGGTAGGTGTCGGGTATTTGGAGGGAGGGGGTACTAAAATATATTTTATGAATAAATAAACAAAACTAACAATATTTTATAAGTTTTAACAAATTAGTTAAAAGGAAAAAAAAATTAATGATTTGGCTGTGGCTGTTTTTTATTGCAAATTATTTTTACGTCTGGAATAATTGTTGAAATCTTCAACTAATATTATCTTCAGCATCCAATCTGTTTTCAAGGTTGAACCATTAAATAGTTCACAGCTCTTTTGGAAATTTCGGAATATTCTTTTCTAATGTCTATCTAAAAATGCATAACATCAACTTGACTAAAATTTAGTTTCAATAGAGTGTCTGTCAATATATCAATTTGCTTTTCTTTTATAGGTAGTTCGGATGTGTAACAGTCATCAGAAGGATTTTTGATCCAAGATAATTTTTTTCTTTTGGAACAAGGAAATATTCAAGAAATGGTTTTTGCAGATCTGATAAATGTTGGACCAAATTAATTTTTACCAAGATTAGCGTTACCGTCACCTTAAATACTATGCAAATTAGGAAAGCATTCAATATTACCTTTCAAAATGTAATCTTACCAAAATTTCAATTTTAAAAGAATGGCGTCAATTTTACTTTATACCTTGAAAATATTGAAATAGGCGGCGAAATAAATGAGCCATTCTTCACCTGAGCCAAAGAATGAAGACTAATGCGTCTCGATAAATGTATTCGAAAAACTAGACATTTATGGAATTTAAGATATTTAACAATAAAATATTTATTTATATTTATTTTTACAAGCAAACTTCCTTTAAGATTTATATTTTTTTATAAAAAAATTAACATTTTACTAAAATTTTGGAGCTTTGATTAAGCAAACATTTGCGGAACCCCTGTCAAAGTTCCAGCGAACCTTAGAGTTCCGCAGAACACAGGTTGAAGACCTCTAATCTAGATAGTCAAAAATTAGAAATCATCTCTCTAGTGTCATTCTCTTTTACGATAAATTAATTCTGAAAAGAATTATTGGAATTTAGATGCATTTAATATAAAATATTTTTTAATATTCTGATGTACTTAAATGCGTCTTGGAATTTAAATACATTTAATGAAATTATATTATTGGAATTTAGATACATTTAATAAAATTATATTATTGGAATTTAGATACATTTAATAAAATTATATTATTGGAATTTAGATACATTTAATAAGAAATATATTTTAATATTCTGATGTACTTAAATGCATCTTTGAAGAGCGTACAAAAATATGTCAAAGGTTTTTCAACACAATGTACTTTATCAAATCTGATTTTAACAAAACACAGTTGAAACTCAAAAATTAGTAAACCTCATTGAAGTGGACCACGTAAAGCTTTTCTTAATAAATATTCATGCAGAAACAAAATGTTTGCGTAAAAATACTTTGCCGTATTGCGCTGCTTTGCATAAACAGATCAGATTCATTTTGTTAAAATATAACACGATACAGTATCTACTTAATTATTTCTCTTTTCAGAATTTTCAAATATTTTAATGTTTCACTTCACTTTAATTGCAAAGAAGCATTAATAAAGCAATAAAATTTATTTAAGAAAATCATAAAAATACTAGACTTCGGAAAAAATGAGGAGGAAGGGGGAGAGTAAGAAATTTGTTTTCAATGCAAAGTCTTGAATTCTTACAAAGAAAGAAGTTTTTCCAAAATAATTCTACTTTACATGACACATGAATTTAATTTACATGACACATGAATTTAATTTACATGACACATGAAAGTAACTCTACTTTACTTCTAATAATTCTACTTAAGGGGGGGGGGGAGAAGAAAAGAAGAAAAAAAGAAGAAAAAAAGGATGCTTTTATTTCAATGAGAGAAAGTAGAATCAACAATTTGTATTATTCCCGTAATGTTTAAAAAGTATAGTCACTTATAAATATTACGTAATTATTTTTTTCCCACTTATTCAAATAGCATCTCATTTGAATATTGCAAAAAGCCGAAATGCTTTTAAATTAATGCCTGTAAAGTGTGAAAAATGTATTAAGACTTTTTATTTTTCTCTCTCTGACTGTCAAGCTCTGTTCTGCAACTGTATGCGTCATATATCCAGTTCCCTATATACTAATTTTGTTCCTTCCATTTAAGTGTCATGGTAGTGTTCAGTATGCAGAACATTATAGTTGAACTGCACTAAGAAGAGCTAACTGCATTTATTACCAAGCTAAAAGTAACACATTTTAAAACTAATTATTCGTTACTATCATACTTAATATTTTAAAGCTGTCTTTCGTGTATAGATGCAACCGCAGAAGCCGAGTAGTTACTGACGCGAGCTCGTAGTCGGCGATGTTCAGTCCCAAATCCAAAAAGGATGAGACATTTCGGCTTCGATACTCAGGATTTTCACCAAAAACTTCACTAAGTAACCAGTTACTTACATAATCAGATCCCCAAACTACATTCATTTTTTTCTAAAAATACCTTTAAAAAGCAAAATTGCTATTAAGAACACAGAGCTGAAACTTTCTCGCGAAATCAACTAAATATTAACTGAAAATTCTACTGTTATCTTCATTATTTAAAAGGAGGATAAATAATTATGTTGGATGCAATTCCAATCTGCTTGTCCGGTGACCATTTAATCTCCTGTCACTAAATGTAGTGTACACAAATTAATCTACATCCTAAGCTTCGTAGATCGCGGTGGTTATGGTCGTGAATTCACAGTCGGCATCGTTTCCGTCAAATCGTGGGTTCTAGCCCTGATGCCGTGTAGAGGGGTTGATGCGTGTTAAACCCGGTCGATGTCCTACTGTTGGAGTCATGCAGAAGATTGCAGACGAAGGTGCCTGTTTAAGTGCCATCCTTGTCACTCTTGACTAAGATTCAAAATTACGAAGTTCATCGCCAATAGCCCTCGTTTTGCTTTTCAGTGCGACGTTAATAAACAATCACATTACATCCAGAAGTTAAACATGATGATTGGAGATGTAGGACTTCATACATGATCAAGTGGCGAGGTATACACTCAAGCACGTACCTTACCCTAACTTCCACACTGCTTAAGGAATTGAATTTCTGTGATTGTTTATTAACGTCGCACTGGGAAGCAACCTGAGGGACATTGATGCCGGACCTCTTAGTTTTGATTATCGGTCAAGTGTTGAAGACGACACCTGAACTGGCACCTCCCATTCCGAACGGCACATATATGCAAGAACTTTGGCCAAAATCTTACAAAATCATTACAATCCAGTCTCGTGGAGTACCAACTTAGGTGTCGATCTCGTCATCTGATCGCAATTCAAAATTACGAGGCTTTTTGGACCTGGTTAGAAGACTAGAATAGGCAGTATGAAAAAAGGTAAATAAAACAATTTGGAGAATCATTGCATTAAATATACAGTTACAAAAATTTCCCGGCTGTATGGAAGTGAAAATCAAGTCCAACACGGAGGATAATGACTCTTTATTCCCAAATCCGCGGAATGACTCATAGATAACAGATCTTAGGGATAATAACAGCAAAAACAGATACATAGTATTTTTATGGGTTAGCGACACAGATAGAGGAACAAAACACCACTTTAAAAAACAGTTGTAACAGGAAGTTCAGCTCACCAACTTAATTGTTCACACTACGGCTGGTTTTATTCACGTCACACTAGAAGCAAAATGAGGTCTATTGGCAACGAATCTCGTAATTTTGAACCTCAGTCAAGTGACTAGGACAACACCTGAGCTGGCACCCCCCCTCTCCTAACTCACGCACCACACCAACGGGAGGACTTTGAGACCCGATAGATTTAACGTGCAACAGTCCCGGCTACACGGCGGCTAGTGGCAACAAGGCTCGAACTTACGACTCGACGAAAAACCGCCGGCCACGGTTCACTACCGTGATCACTAGACTACCTGGAAATGCAGAGTTCTACTAACCTCCGAAGTAGAGCTCAGCACTTCCAGGACGGGCTCCAACAATTTCCAACAGATACACATTTCATCTCCGCAAATTCACCCACGACGCTTCACTTCCAAGAGCTGACAGCTTCCAGTCCATTTCCCGATCGATCACCGCAACATAGACTCCAAAGACAGACTCGTTGACTGACTAACAGATTCCTCCCTCAAATTGTGGCTCTTGGCGTATTTTTACCTCTTCCGGTCAACCATGATGTCACATAGAAAATTTTACGAAAAGTCCATAAATGTCTTACCGATTAATATTTCCCCTCGGTTCCAGCACATTCAAATACTATCCATTTGTCATGAAAATGGTCGCCAAGGCTAAGGGGTCATTACTTAAAATTCCCTTGCTGACTGATGTAATGTTTCTTTTCACAAAAGAATCGCTGATCAGGGAAGCGCCTCTCACGTTCCTCACAATATCTGAGCTTTCATTTTTTTTATGTGTGAACCAATCATATAATTACTTTTTTTCTTCATAATTAAATCGTCAGATTCCGTCTTGTTGAAATATTATTTAAAAAAATTTGCAAATAACTATCGAAATTTCCATCTCGAAAACCAAAGTTTTAAACCCTCTTGAACTCTCCAACTTACTTTTTAACGCAAAACAAAAGCGATCGAACAAATATACACATTTCTTAAAGGGAGATCCAATTCAACACAAAAAAGATTTCCCCCACACGATTACAAACTCACTCAACATCACATCAAATAGAAGGAGACTTAGTTATACACTTCCTCCCCCAAGTTGCAACCCTCTCCGGGATTAACAGTTCCATTCCTAAAAATCGGAAATAAACTCTTTATATTCATTCATCCCTCCAACTCGCACAATACTCGAGAGACAGAAGGTTATGAAGCTTCAAATGCCTATGGCCCTAATGAGATAGCCATTGCGAAGGCTTATTTTAGTACAGCCCATACCTGCCGCGATAAGATGGAACCAGTAATTAGAGACATAAAACAGGAGGACGTAGCTATCCAGGAACTGATACATAAAAGAGGCATGGAAAAGAATGGGAGGTATGCAATCGAGTGTTTGAGGTTAGTTTGATGAGGTATTTTTACGGCATGCTGATGAGCATTGCTTCACTGGAGGATAGATAAATATTGTTATTTGCGGAGAGGAAGTAATTGGGTGGCACAGTAGAGCGTGTTCGTAAAATGAGTTCGTTCTATGATGGCAAATGTGTAGACGAAACTCGTTATAGAACATTGATACAAAATTTCGAAATGTCTTACTAATGCCGAAAGGAATAACAGTATGTATTTTTAAACCAATGAAGTAGGAAATGAATGATAGGAAATAAAATACTCTTTTCTTAGACCAAGAATAGAATTTGGAGAGTTTTATTAAAGTTTAACATGTTTGTTCATAGGTTTGTTTATTAGTGCAAAAGTCGTATTTCGCTATCATACATTAAATATTTGAGCATTTCGAGACTTTTAATAATTTTGTAAAATTTCCGATAAAGTGCTATATGGTCTATCGGCTTGACAAGTTGCTCGATGTTGGTTTATGTAAATAAGTAAAGAAATTAACAGTGAATTGCATATTCTAATTTTCCATCAAAATTCTCTTCTCGCACAAAACGGAATAGGAGAAACAGAATAAATTGAGTTTTTATGCTGTGAGCAAAAGATGAATTGTGATACAGCTACAGTATAAATATATTTCGGTCTGGCGTAATTTGGGGGGATTGGCACCAAATTCTGGGTACACCTTCTCTATGAAAAGTAATGGCGGTCTATTTAATAGGCGAAAAGATTTTCACTAAAGGTTTAGCGAACATTTTCGATTATCACATATTCGAATAAAGTCTTTATACTATAGCGACTCCGGTATATTTGAATATTGCCTCTTACCAATACATAGCTGAAACATATTTGTGAATCCAGTTACGTCACGTCTGGATTTAGATGTAGTCATTGTTTTCAAAATTTATTTGTAACTAGTGTTTTTACAACGTTTTTCTGAATTTCACTTGGTGTGTGTGTGTGTGTCATCAAATTTTCGATCGTTAATTTAACCAACTTCCCATCAAGCTAGAGCTTTGAAATTTTGGGAATCGTTCGTACTCGCCTAACAATGCAATATTTAGACGTTTGCTAAAAGTTTTAACTAATATTTCAATAATTTTAATAAGTCAAAATATTCTTTCCCCTCGGCACTTTTAGGATTAAGAAAAAAATTCCTTTCCCCCTCTGGGAGCACCGGGCACTCCCCACGCAGCATGCGGTATCGTAAACCTTTTGTACTCACAAAGGAGAGATACTATCTCCCCTTTACTATCTACGAGATAGTAAGGGTTGCTGACTTTTAGTCAGTAATCATTCGCAAGAAAGAAAGTTTCCAATATTTGGCGCCATGTCTTATCACAATAATTTTTTCTGAATTCTGGTTCCCATTCTTTTTTTACAACGTTTTTCTGAATTTCACTTGGTGTGTGTGTGTGTCATCAAATTTTCGATCGTTAATTTAACCAACTTCCCATCAAGCTAGAGCTTTGAAATTTTGGGAATCGTTCGTACTCGCCTAACAATGCAATATTTAGACGTTTGCGAGAAGTTTTAACTAATATTTCAATAATTTTAATAAGTCAAAATATTCTTTCCCCTCGGAGCTTTTAGGATTGAGGAAAAAATTTCTTTCCCCCTCTGGGAACACCGGGCACTCCCCACACCACATGAGGCCTCGTAAAACTATTGTACTCACAAAGGGGAGATACTATCTCCCCTTTACTATCTCCGAGATAGTAAGGGTTGCTGACTTTTAGACAGTAATCATTCGCAAGAAAGAAAGTTTCCAATATTTGGCACCATGTCTTATCACAATAATTTTTTCTGAATTCTGGTTCCCATTTTTTTTTAATAGAATGACTTACAAACTTTCAAATGCATGTTTTGATTTTATGAGTATTATGAATTTCTTAATACTCTCACAAATGTCTCTTTTTAAGTGAATTTTAAAGTTAAAAATAACTAACAGTTTTAACTAATATTTCAATAATTTTCTCTAATAAACTTTGCCACCATATAAAAACGTTGTTTTTAAAAACGTTGGTTTTTATATCGAATTATTACAACGTTTTTCTGAATTTCACTTGGTGTGTGTCATCAAATTTTCGATCGTTAATTTAACCAACTTCCCATCAAGCTAGAGCTTTGAAATTTCGGGAATCGTTCGTACTCGCCTAACAATGCAATATTTAGACGTTTGCGACAAGTTTTAACTCAATTTTTTTTAAATAATGCAGTTTAGCCCAATCACTTGGCGCAATTTGAATAATTGCCAAACTTGGCGAATTTTTTTTTTTTTTTTGGCTGAATGTTAAGTCCGCTTCGCGGACCAATTTAGCAACATTTGGCAAAATACCGCCAAATAATTCCTGTCTCCAAGAGTGGTTTGACTAAACTGTATTCCAACCATTTAATTTACCGGATTAATTAATTTTAGTTAGTTTTAACGTTGTTATGTATTTCACTTGGTGTGTGTCTGTATGTATGTGTATCAGTGTGTCATCAAATTGTCTATTGTTAATTTAACCAACTTCCCATCAAGCTAGAACTCTGAAATTTTGGGAACCGTTCTTATTTGCCTAACAATGCAATATTTAGATATTTGCGACCAGTTTTAACTAATATTTTAATATTTTTTTTCATAAACTTTGCCACCATATAAAAACGTTGTTTTTAAAAACGTTGGTTCTTATTTCGAATTATTTCCCTTCATTTTGGTTTAAGATATTTGTTTCCTAAAATAGAGGCTTTTATTACACACATCAAGTTAAGTTAGTAATACAATTTGAATAAATAAATAAAAAATATTTCATTTTCAGTTCGTCTCATAGTGTTTTGGAAATTTTTTAATTCACCTGTGAAACACTTGGACTCTACAAGTCAAGGAAAATGGAGGTATAATTAGTTCATTGGATTCATTGGTACAAGAGCTGTAACATATATTAGCAAAGCTGCGCCAAACCATTTTAATTTACAAGTAAACAAGTATTTCTTGTAAATAATTGTTACAAAAGTAAGTCTGATCAAGACGCAAGGAGAAGAAAAGAAGGGAAAGGCAAGAACTGGTTGTCAAGGAAAGTCGAAAATAAATATCGCTACGGCTTGCCGAAGACACGTTGCTCATATTTGTCAAAGTGAAAATCAAGGGTAAATGAGTGGTAGTAGGAGATTAAGGAGCAGCAGCCAAATCTAGGCCAAACATTTCCTTAAAATAAGTGCTATAAAAAAGACAAAGGTCGAAGTTTCCGCACAAAATCATACAATTTTTTTTTTAAAAAAAAAAAAAAAAAAAAAAAAAAAATAATAAAATTTTTTTTTAAAAAAAAAAAAAAAAAAAGATGAAACGATTATTATGCTAGACTAGATAATCAATTAAAATATGATGTACAGTGTATGGGGGCACTATCACCAAACAACAAATGTTTGTGTAGAAGACAAACACGTCCAATGCGAAGGTGAGTCAATGACATCCGCTCTTCTCATTGGAATATTGGACTATGCACCTATCATGGGCTTCTTCGAGTGTGAACTCCACGGAGATATTAGAAGTACGAAATTTCGAGCGTGCCGAGTGCAATTGTTGGGGTTTAGAGTGAGTCGGGTCCGGTTAAGCTGCACCAGAAATTTGTATTTTATATCTTTCGTTGTGTTTTATCAATCATTTTTTCTAAATGCTCTTTTTAAAATCTTTTACCATATTTTAAAGAATATCACAATTAAAATCTTAAGTGTGATATAAAAAAGACAATTTTGATATTAAAAGAGGAACAAATTTGGTGGAAGTGCCTTGAACTTAAATTGTGTTATATGTTAATAGTAGTCGACAGACAGTAATGAATTTGTAGGTTATTCAAACAGAAATCCGATGTATAATTGTCCAACTCTCTCTTCAAACTTTAGTTTATAAATTTGAGAGTTTATTGCGAAAAAACAATAAAGAACTTTCTAAAGATACCTTTTTAGATTCAGAATTTTTTTGATTCCTATCATTACAGCGAAAAATTACTATCTAAGTTCGTATTTTACTAATTTGTGATGGTGATTGTTTATTAACGTCACACTGCGAAGCAAGACGAAGGCTATTGGCGACGGACTTTGTAATTTTGAGCATCGGTCAAGTGATGAGGACGACACCTGAGCTGATACCTCCCTCTCCAAATTTCCACACGGGAGGACCTCGACAGATTAACGTTCATCAGCCCACATTCCTTGGCGGGCACCAGGACTCGAAGTCACAAATCGGCGAAAACCTGCAGCCGCGAGTGACCACTAGGCTACCGCGGGTACATTTTGCTCTTATATATGTAAGCACTATGGATATTACTAATGCCCCTAGCAATGAATGATAGATATAAAAACCTTCTCCATATATATTCATTTTTCTGAGGTGAGAAAATTTTTTTTTACCCCACTAAAATTTTTGGAGCGATGTCTTGATGATTATATTTTGGACAAATAGCACTTAAAAATAAAATAAAAAATGTGAAATGAAACTATATTTGGAATATTTTAACCACTTCAACTTATGCTAATGAAATTGACGCTTTGCAAATTTTGACCGGAATAAATTTCTTTCCGAACAAATTATTCATTGAATAAAATTCTCTCTCCCTCTGACACATTTAGAGTCTCAATTCAGAGAAAAATATTTTAGAACAGAAACAAAAAGTCTAAGCACATCCTCTGCTTTTAAAATCCTACTTCTTAGAATTATCAGCAGTAGCTTCGAAACTTAACCTATATTTCCATAAAAGTGTGCCAGGAACTTTAATTTTCGGATTAAGAAAACCCAACATTTGCTCTTCGAGAACGTTTCCATTTTCACATATAAAGGATTTTCTTTTCTCGGAACTCAATGTTTCCCCCAAAAAAATAATAAAATAAAACTTATAGAACAACAACATCAAAGTCAGTTTCACGGAAATGGCAACCTTGAAGAAGATTGATGATCCCATGTCTGCTGAGGTTTTAATTGGTTCTTCTGAAACAAGTCCAAAGACATGTCCGACATTTTGTTTCCTTTTTCTGTTACTTAAAAAGGAGAGGAGGAGTTCTGATCCTTAAGGCCCCCGTCGACACGCCACCACGAATTTCCCCACCTAATGTTAATCCTATGGAGTTACGTACTTAAAGTCTCACATCTAGAATATTTATTTAAACTGCATGGAATAAAGTGCATTTTAAAGAGCATTAAAAAATGAAGGCTTCTGTGGAGTTACATTTTTTTTCTGATTTTTGCAAGTATTTTTAAATTTTTATTAAAGATCTGAAAACTTGCATCCGGCGCACTAAATTGATCATAAAAATACTTTGAATAATCAGAAAAAAAAAGTAATTCCACAGAAGCCTTCATTTTTTTACGCTCTTTCAAATGCATATTTTTTTTAAAAATTTAATTTATTTCCCTGCTTGTAATTTGTTGAGTCAGCAAACTAAGCATGGAAAGAGGGGAAAGCAATATTAAAAGTCCCGCCTCAATGCGCAAGGATACATGGTAAAGACACGTTGACAAAAGGAGATTTACAACCCTTCGGAGGGAAGTCAGCCGATTCTGGGAATTTCTTAGGATCCCCCCTAGTTGCGTAATATCCGTTGAAAGTTTGTCTAGCTTGCTATACAGATATCTATGTGGTATTTCACAGTGTTTAAAAAGTAAGCTTCATTCACGATTTCTTAAAAATATAAGTAATCCTTCGTTTTTTACGCTATTCTTACTGATTATTTTAAAAAAACAAACTATACAAATTACTTTATTAATTATTAAAATGAACAATAGATATTTTAGATACGCTATTTAGAGAGAGATAAAGAAGAATTTTTTTTTTTAAATTGTTTTATAACTAAAGGAATATTGTTCAAATTTTTATGATAAAATTGAATGCACATCTACATTAATTATGTGCGTAACCATTTATTACTATTTTTTCAAAACTCCATTTGTAGGAATCAGATTAAAATATATCGAGTTTTTATGATTAAATGAAGAATACAGAGAAGATATTTATTGCATTAAATTTTTACTGGTTCTTATATATGTGAACAATTTTACATGGCTAGTACATTTCTCAAGAACGGAAACATTATTTTACTGCTTTGAAACAGCGTATGGAGTACCCGAATGGTTATGCTCGCTATTTTGTGGCTAGTGATGTTTTAATCGCAACGAGAGTTCGAGGCCTATTTTCCTAGAACCGCCACCGTGTTTCAAATTTAAAAAAACAATAAATAGCTCTCATGTTTCTTCCAATTGCGACACTAATAAATATTCAATCCTTACAAATTTTGTTTTAAGATTTCGACCTCGAATTAGCTTTCCCCCCTCTCTTTAGTATAGCAACTAATGCAGAATGAAAATTATTAAATGGATATTATATGAATGAAGCTCTGCCAACAAATATTAGCTACCCAAGGGGCTATTGTTTTCTTTACACTATAAATGCCGTACCCGACCACTTTTCAAAAATTAACTTGTTTTTTCTTTTTTTATGTCTGCTTTCATTAGGAACGAACTTAATTTTCAAACATACGTCGTAATAAATTTCTCTTGAATTTTTTATTGGATTGAAATAAAATATATGAAATATGTGTCTGATACCTGCTTTCACCACTAATGAACTCAATTTCCAAAAATATATCGTCATAAATTTCCCCCAATTTTTTTCTTGGATTGAAGGGAAACAAATATAAAAAATAAGTATTTTATATACTTATCTATTTATGTATTACCTTGAATCATTTGTAAATTGGAATCAAGGAAGGTCTGAAAATAAATAACCTTATTTAGAATTTTTTTTATTCCCCTGAGAACTTCAAATTACATATTTTTAGTTTGGCTTAGTGGTCAAATGATTTTAATATTGATTTACAATTATTAGCTAACAAATGAACTATTTTTTTATGTGGACGCACCTTGTTTGGCTAAATCTGCTCTTTGCAAAACTTTGCATACAACTTTTTAATTTTTATTGAATTGTTTTTTCACCTCTCTAAAATAAAAAAAAGGACGTTTCATGAAGATAGGTTAACGAGATTGCGCCAAACTATATATACGAAGGAAAAATTGCATTTTTATGATGGTAGAAATGCTTATTGATATTTTATCATCCTCGTCTCTTCCTTTCCAGTAATTGATTTTTTTAGTCTTCGTGCCAAAACATAAATAAATAACTTAGATTCTTTAGAAATAATCCTAGCACGAAACAAGTACTCGTTTTTATTGAGAGACTCTAATGAATTTCGTGTTAATTTCATATATATCTAAAATGCTATTCCCTTCTTATAATTAAAAATAGAGTATCCCTAAGTGTAAATTTTCCCCCCAACTACATTATTTTACATAATTAAAAGTCGAAAATAATCGACAAATTTCTATGATAATGAGATTGTGTGGGTAAAGTCTCTTGATTGAGATAAATTTATAGTTTAAGGTTGATTTAATTATTTTTTTGAATATAAATGTAGATTATGATTATATGAAGTATCTTAGAATATAGCTGTAATATAAGAGTTCATAAAATTAGTTACCATATTTTTGATGTCTTATTCTTTTCTCAGTAAATAGATATTAGATTTTAGAAAATATGATTTATTAAAGCTTAGATTTTGTTATTTATTTGTTTGCAGTAAATGACGTGAAAGTATGAACCTTTCAGCGACAGACTTCAGAAAAATTAACCAAGGTCTGATAAAGGTAACGATATCTGAAATTATACAGACTTTCCCACTTCTGTGGGTTCTTTGCCTTTGATTTGGGAATAAAATATAAATTTTGTATCTTAACAAATATTTCACTGCATACTATTTATTCTTTGTTTGTTCATTCTAGTGTTTATGCTTCTATCGCGTGAGCGTTTGATGCATACATGTGATGTTAATGATGACTGTCGTGATTTTTGTATTAATTAAGATGTCATTACCTTAAATTTCTTTGTGGCTCAGACTTTGTATGATCAAGTCTTCAACCTGGGTTTCCTAGGGACTTTTTGACGGGTTCTGTGTGATCACTTTTCTTGATCAAGAGCGCTAAGGTTTTAGTAAGGTCCTAATTTTAACCTGAGCTTTTCTATACAATTAGACAGTTTGCTCATGAAGAAAATAATTATAAATGAATATGTACTTTGAATAAATAAAGAATGCTTAAATTTCATAGAAAGATCGTGCTTTCAATGCATTATCGAGACAATTGGGTCATATGGTAGTCTCCATTCTTTGGCTAATACAATCTGTTCTCAAATTGATATTACCGATCGGCATCAGACTAAACTAAAATTAAGGTCAAGTTTCATATTGGCTTTTGAGTTGACTTTGAGAAGAATATCCTGAAATTGCCAAAAGTTGAGAACTTATAATCATTTGTTTTCGACCATGTAGTAAGAAAATGTTATCTCTTTTGCTTAACAAACAAATCTAGAAACAGATTAGTTCTGAACAGTGACAGCAGGTTGCAGGTTTGATCCAGTTTAATCGAGAGTTAGAATACTTTGGATCGAAAAACAATCTACGGTGAAGTCATTAAAATGTTCTTTTTTATGAATTGTTTTTAATTTAACAATAATTTAATTTAATAATTAATAATTTTGTTTATGATTTAACTGTTTTTATTGGCTATATTCTAAGGTCTTCATATAATCATGAATCTAGTTTATTTCAAAGAAAAATAGGTAAATCGACCTTAAACATAATCGTTATCTCTAATCGTAAGGACTTTTACCACCAATCTCACTTATCATAGAATGATTTGTTCGTTTTTTGATTTCTAGATCATAAGTGTATGGCATATGTTAATTTAGCACCAGGGATACTTTTGCATTATGAAGAATAACATTTTAGAGTATATAGAATTAAAACAGGAATTTAGATTCCAATAGAGTCTCTCTGCATGAAGATGATTCCATAGGACTCTTGTATTTGGATTCTAGATTAAGTTGTTTGTATGTTTGAGAGAGCTAAAGAATCAGATTACTGGAAAGGGAAGACGGGAGATGATAGTCAATATGCTTTTCTACCGTCGTAAAGTGCACAGTTTGCTCTGGCCCTTCGTATGATATATTTGGCGAATTTAGTCAAGTTCATGTGGCCATCTTTTGGTTGACTTTGAAGATAATCTATTGCAAAGATTTGAGACATATAATGTCCATTTGTTTCGACCTAATGGCTAGCCAAGAATCAATGTATCTCTTTAGTAAATGACAAAACTAAAATGCAGAAACAGATTGGTTTCTGAACAGGACATTGGACTGGGTTTTATCAGATTATTCAAGTGTTAATCACTTTGAAATAAAAAAAACAATCTGG
Source organism: Nephila pilipes (assembly GCA_019974015.1). Taxonomy (NCBI): domain Eukaryota; kingdom Metazoa; phylum Arthropoda; class Arachnida; order Araneae; family Nephilidae; genus Nephila; species Nephila pilipes. The sequence continues at coordinate 284,505 of BMAW01037758.1, forward strand.
ACATCGATCGGAAAATGTTCTTTTATGAATTTATTTTATTTAAAATATTGTTGTTTTATTCATTGATGAGATACGATTTTAAGAAAAAAAAAAAACGCCATTATCTTCCTTTCATTATCTTACTAAGATTTGTGTTGTGCATGGAAAGAAAAAAAAGGGCAGTAATAATTTTGTTAATTTAGTAGGATAAAGCTTTGATATCCCTATTTTTCAGCTCTTTGATCAAGAGGTTCCTTCAAGAAAAGGTGAATCAAAGGGTTCCCATGAGTCATAAAGGTTGAATACAAATCAAACTCTTAATAAAAGCAATTGCCTTGATATAATTTTGCTCTTAGAAAATTAGTGGATTACAATGATTTGCAGAAAAATTCAAATAATTATTTCTTTGAAATCTGAATCAGCGCACCCTGACTAATGCAGCAACTCTCATTACAATTTTTGTGTTTTATTCAGGTTTTCAGTTTTCCGCCACCCTACGGGCTATTGTTTTAGTTGGATCAGTGTGTCTAAATGCATCTGTTTTCATATATGAGAGCATCAAATAAAATCTTACAAAAAAACAAATTATATATATATATATAAATTTGCTTTTTTAGTTTGATTAATTTCTCTAAAACAACACGACAGCTATAAATTTAAAATAAATATATTTACAATCTAGTATAACTTAGTTACAAGAAATCAAATCGTATAAAGCAAATGCTGATATAATTTTCTTTCCTATTGGGCATTAAATTGGATGCAATATATTACAATTCAAAAATAATGTATTCGGTTAATTAAACCACATCTGACAGTAGCAACCAGATCACTTAATACAGTTATTTTGAAAGGTTTTCAGCCTTTTTTAGTACCTAAGGGCCATTTGTTTTAGTTAGGATCAGATTTTGGCGGACCGATCACATCGCGCGGTACCGAAATCACTTCAGTGCTTTGCAATCGTTCGTTCGATTTTACCCATTACATGTACCTAAATATATTCAATTTAATAGTACATTTTCCTTAATTTAATTACATATAGGTGGATGATAATATTCAATTATATTATCGAGATTTCTTTGGATTTTTGAATTACATAGCATTGGAAATAAAATCATTTAATGAAATACTAGGTTCCCATTTAGATTTAATATCGGAAGAGTTTACTACTCACATTCTCTATCATTTTATGCAGTTTACTAATTCTAATATTTAAGTTGAAGATGGATTTAAATAATGATTACTCGAAAAAGCGCACTTTAAGCTTGGCGCAAATCTGTTCATGCAAGGAGTTTATTAATGTAGGAACTTTTGATTATATTAATTTTTTCATCATAAAATCAGTGAAACTTACTGAGAATTTGAACAACATCTTACTTGTCGATCTTTATAAATCGAATTGTACGATTTTGAAAATAAATTAGAATAAAGGAGGATTTTTGAGATTAGAGGCGATGGAAAAGTGAAAAAAGTTGTCAGAGAAAGGGAAGAATCAGACTGATTTTGGAAATGAAAACCAGTTTCTTCCTGTTTGGATCAACTTCAGGACACTTGTCTTTCAAGGAACCCAGTCAATTAGCCTCCAGGAGAGGACCGGTTCCCATACAACGAAAAAGCTTGAGATCTGCATAAAGAACGATCGCGGATCAAGGATTCCCACCTACTCTTGTTTTGAATGGAGGGAGTAGAGGGGAAGGATCAGAGTAGGAACGGCTCTGCTAAGCTGTTTCAGTTCGCAATCTCAGATATTACCCATGTGGCAGATCGATTGCTCGACTTCATGATGTTCAATCAGAAACATAAGTATAAGAAATGGAAAATATTAGAGACAAATAGAAAAATTAAGAAAGCATCCTGGGTTTCTAGATTTGAAGTTCAAACGAGAATAAGGAAATCTAAGAAAAATCGAGAAGCTTAATGAGTTTCTCTTTTTATGAAACCTATTTACTGCTCCACATATATACCAGTTTGTATGATTACTTGTCCGCTAAACGATCCTTCCCCCCCTCGGTGGAGCTTTATCTCGATTCTTGGTTTCGGAGATTACTCGAGACCTAAAGAGCAGAAAAAGCGTTTGAAGTGTACAAGCCGAGAGCGATCAATTCATACCTATCGGTAAGTCTATGGTTTTCTTCTAAAGGAAAATATCAAACCTGTTTTCTTGTACCAAATAAAACTTTGAAAATTATGTATAGGAAGTAACAGTTAACTAAAATTATTATAAATGTTGAATTCTTTAGAATGAGCCTTCATGAAAAATAATTTAAATAATATTTTGTAATCCAATGTTATCTTGTCCAATATCTGGCAAACTGAAGGTCATGAAACGAAGATAAATTAAATTTAGGTCACAGAGATTAAAGCACAATTCATTCAAGGGACTTATCTTTATCAAATCCATTTTAAATTTAATTGATTTTAGCATTTTTAATTAAATATGCTAATTGCCATTGTTATTTCTCGGGAAGTTTAAGGTCTGTCATATGGCAGGGCTGACACGTTAATTCTTTGATTGTTTTATTAACATTGCACTCCAGAAACAGCACACGAGGATTATTGGGACATATCTCTGTATTTTGAGTGAAATCAGTGACGAGGATGGTATGAAGCTCTGGCACCTGCCTCTTAAAGATTTCCCCACCACGCAACAGAGGGACTAGGGACTCCGACCAGAATTAACGTGGTGGGTCTTTAGTGGTCTCCACTACATGTCAGTCTTTGAGTGGCATCGGGGTTCAGTTTTCAGGTCCTGGACCTTGAATGCTGCCTGCCACTTACCCTTCTTGTTTAGCTTCCAAGCGTAACGTTGATAAACTCTCAATAAAGGAATGAAAGATTTTAATAACGGAATCTATTCTGACAATGACTTGTGGGCTTATCTTCAAACTGGACATGTACACATAATTCATTCTGTGCTCTTTTCCAAAATTACCATATATTGCAGTTCAAATTTTCACTTGCCTCCATGATTTTGTAGTCACAAAATAATGATCTAATAAAATAATCTTGTTTTAAAGATGATGTAAACTGCAAAATGAGTTATGGCCTTCAGAAGAAGTACCCATTTCTTATTTTCTTTGCTCACTTTCCTAATGAACCACCAGATGGATGAACAAAATTTCGATGCTCGAGTAACGAAATGCAGTGTAATTTTTGATCACACATACCGCATATTGACGGTAAAACCTGAAAGGTGAATCAATCAGCTGTTTGAACATTGCACGCTAATCACGGCCGAAATCATGAAGATTCCTTACGCGCATCCAGTTATGACATGCTCCATTGATCGACTGATTGACGTCACGAGCGGGGACGACAGTTCGTAATCTTGGGTTAATCTCGCTTGGTCAGGTGACATTTTGATCTACCTAATAATCCCAAACTTCCACATAAAGCCAAGGAGATTGCGCATCAGCTTCGATATCTGGTGGGTCTTTAGCGGTATCGGACTCAAACTCACGACTCGTCAGTAACTGGCCGATCCCCACCAAGGCTACGGTAGTCAGTGGTGTCTCCAAGTCTGGGGAGGATAGACTACCCTATGTTAGATGTCGTGTAACAGAATTGCATGCAGCATTTATAACTACTTGAAAATGGGTCGAAAAGTTTCTTTTTGGTGTGGTATTTTCCCTCACATTGTGATGGCTACCTAAGTTGTGTTTGGGTGGAGCGTTTGGCATGCCAGATCACTTTCAGTTTTATGCTTTGCTTCAGTTTTAATTGCATTTGGCTTAACTATGTTCAGTTTTAATAATTTACCACCTTTAATTTTAATTACATATGGTGTATAATGTCAAGTCAATAGACATCTCCTTGCTTTAATTTTATTACATTTGGCTTAAATAATTCATTTTAATAATTTGTCGTTTCCTTTAATTTGATATCGTAAAGTTTACTATTGTCCATTCTTGATGTTTTCATCGTTTTAATTCATATTTATTGGTGCTGTGTAATTACAAAAGCACCTTGGTTGACTACAAATAAATCTGTTCTTTGCGGAACTTTGCCTGAAATTTTTAAAATTTAATGAGATTTAACTCCAATGATTGATATGCTCACCCGGTGTTTTTAAAATTCCTTTATACTCTAAAATCTTAATTCCTGATGACCATGCAAACTTTGGAGATTTTTAATGAATACTGTATAGTGTCAGCTTAAGAATGAAAAATCAATTTAAATGAATTATTTTAATGAATGTTTTGGCCTTTTCTTGGATTAATGTAAAGAAGAAAAACCTCCTCAACCTGAAAATTACAGTTTTCATTTCTGGAGTTATTTATATGTTAAGCTTTTTATAAATCGATTTCTTATTTTAATAAATAAGGGTGTTTCTCCATACTATCTACTTTCTTAATTAGCCAACCTTTGACGTTCTTGACCATGAAGCGTTTTGCGGCCCGTATAAAGACGTGCAGTTTGTTTAAGGTTCACTAGTGCCTCCTTTCATGTGCTAACAGAAGTTTAATAAGTTATCATTATGGGATGCCATTAGTTTATGAAACAAGATCAGATTTGGTTGCTTGGCGTCTGTTACGTCTTCAAGAAGTCACTAGTTATCGTTTTGGTTTGATTGCGCTTTAATAGTTCAATACGGAAAATACACGGTCAAGCTATTCATTCGTTCCTTCTGGGCTGATTATGCTCAGATACCATTATTTTGCCCTAAATAAATCTTTCCACATACGTGCTTATGAAGCGACTGGCTGATGCCACCATACGGGCGAGACGATAATAATATATTTTGGAACTATACATGAATATCAGAAAATTTGAGCATTGAACAGGCAACTGTGTTCTCAGATGGTTTATCAGCATTAATTATGACAACCAGATCCCATTTTGGTCTTCGAGACACAGATCACAGCTTTAGAGGTGGATATACCTGTTATGTTCATGTAGCCTTTGTAATTGGCTAATTCTGAAGCAACACTGAGAAAATACCACAATGAATATTTTCACGTTCATCACAGAGAAAGTAAGCTGAAGAAAGAAGGTTGTTGAGGGCTCAAGCCAATGGGCTACCCTATCATAATGAGTATGCCACCAACCTGGACTTCAAATGTTGGCATGGAGTTTCATTTCATTCAATTCTTTTGCTCCGATTGACGTCGACATCCGTGCTTGCAGTTGGAAGAAATGTTCGCGAGAAGCTGATCCTCATGGCTAAGAAGATATTCAGGAAAGGATCTAATAAGCAGGAGAAGCTGGACTTGACCACCACTTTCTGACACATTCCTGGAGGGGTTCTTCTGTCGTTTCA
>BMAW01037758.1:289768-356981 GCA_019974015.1 Nephila pilipes
ATAATTAAAAGTCGAAAATAATCGACAAATTTCTATGATAATGAGATTGTGTGGGTAAAGTCTCTTGATTGAGATAAATTTATAGTTTAAGGTTGATTTAATTATTTTTTTGAATATAAATGTAGATTATGATTATATGAAGTATCTTAGAATATAGCTTTCCTATAAAGTTCATAAAATTAGTTACCATATTTTATGTCTTATTTCTTTTCTATTAAATAGTATTAGATTTTTAGAAAAATATGATTTATTAAAGCTTAGATTTTGTTATTTATTTGTTTGCGTAAATGACGTATTAGAGTAACATGAACTTTTCAGCGACAGACTTCAGAAAAATTAACCAAGGTCTGATAAAGGTAACGATATCTGAAATTATACGAACATTGTCCCACTTCTGTAGGTTCTTTGCCTTTGATTTGGGAATAAAATATAAATTTTGTATCTTTAAACACAAATATTTCACGTGCATACTATTTATTCTTTTGTTTGTTCATTCTGTGTTTTATAAGCTTCTATCGTGAGCGTTTGATGCATACATGTGATGTTAATGATACTGTAACGTGATTATTTGTATAAATTAAAATTATCATTACCTTAAATTTTTGTTAGCCTTTGTTATAGATCAGAAGTCTTCAACCTGGGTTCCTAGGAACTTTGACAGGGGTTCTGTAAGTGATCACTATTTTCTTAATCAAAGCGCTAAAATTTTAGTAAAATTTTAATTTTTATACAAGCTTGAATTCTTAAATGCAGTTTGCTCATGAAAAATAAGTATAAATAAATATTTTTTGGATAAAACAAAATCTTAAATTTCATGAAAGTCACGTGCTTCCAATACATTATCGAGACACATTGGGACACATATTAGTCTCCATTCTTTGGCTCAATCGGTATTTCTCAAATTGATATTACCGATCGGCACTCAACTGAAACTAAAATTAAGTCAAGTTCATATTATGCATTTTTGGATTGACTTTAGAGAAGAATATCCTGAAATTGCCAAAAGATTTGAGGAACATATAATGTCATTTGTTTCGACCTATGTATAAGAAAATGTTATCTCTTTGTACGCTGCGACAAAAACAAAATGCAGAAACAGATTGGTTGCTGAACAGGACATTAGGTTGCAGGTTTGATCAATTATTCCAAGAGTTAAAATACTTTGAAATAAAAAAAAACAATCACGGACAAGTCATTAAAAATGTTCTTTTTTATGAATTTGTTTTAATTTAACAATAATTTAATTTAATAATTAATAATTTTATTTAATAATTTAATATTTTTTTAATTTAGCTATATTCTAAGATACTTCATATAATCATAATCTACATTTATATTCAAAAAAATAATTAAATCAACCTTAAACTATAAATTTATCTCAATCAAGAGACTTTACCCACACAATCTCATTATCATAGAAATTTGTCGATTATTTTCGACTTTTAATTATGTAAAATAATGTAGTTGGGGGGGAAATTTACACTTAGGGATACTCTATTTTTAATTATAAGAAGGGAATAACATTTTAGATATATATGAAATTAAAACGAAATTCATTAGAGTCTCTCAATAAAAACGAGTACTTGTTTCGTGCTAGGATTATTTCTAAAGAATCTAAGTTATTTATTTATGTTTTGGCCCGGAGACTAAAAAAATCAATTACTGGAAAGGAAGAGACGAGGATGATAAAATATCAATAAGCTTTTCTACCATCATAAAAATGCAATTTTTCCTTCGTATATATAATTTGGCGCAATTTAGTCAAGTTCATATTATGCATTTTTGGATTGACTTTAGAGAAGAATATCCTGAAATTGCCAAAAGATTTGAGGAACATATAATGTCATTTGTTTCGACCTATGTATGAGAAAATGTTATCTCTTTGTACGCTGCGACAAAAACAAAATGCAGAAACAGATTGGTTGCTGAACAGGACATTAGGTTGCAGGTTTTATCAATTATTCCAAGTGTTAAAATACTTTGAAATAAAAAAAAAACAATCACGGACAAGTCATTAAAAATGTTCTTTTTTATGAATTTGTTTTAATTTAAAATATTGTTGTTTTTATTCATTGATAGAATACATTTTAGAAAAAAAAAAAAAAAACGCCATCAGCTAAAATAAATTTCATTATCTTATTAAGAAGTTTGTGTTGTGATGAAGAAAAAAAAGAGGCAGTAATAATTTTGTTAATTTGAGTAGGATAAAGCTTTGATATCCTATTTTTTCAGCTCTTTGATCAAGAGGTTCCTTCAAGAAAACGGTAAGCTCAAAGGGTTCCCATAGTGTAAAAGGTTGAATACAAAAATCAAACTCTTAATAAAAGCAATTGCCTTGATATAAATTTTCTTTCCTATTGGGGCAATTAGAATTGGATACAATATTTGCAACAAAATTCAAATAATTATTTCAGTTAATACAACCACATACTGACAATGCAGCAACCTCATTAAGCAATTTTTTTTGACCAGGTTTCAGTTTTCAGCCACCTAACGGGCTATTGTTTTAGTTGGGTCAATAAGGTAATGATTTTAAAGCTTTTGTTTTCAATATGAGAGCAATCCAAATAAAATCTTGTAAAAAAAGCAAATTATATATATATATATATAAAATTTGCTTTTTTTTTAGTTTTTATTAATTTCGCTCTAAAAGCAACACGACAGCTATGAAATTTAAAATAAATATATATTACAATCTGTGTCTTTTAGTTACAAAAATCAAACTCTTAATAAAAGCAAATGCCTTGATATAAATTTTCTTTCCTATTGGGGCAATTAGAATTGGATACAATATTAGCAACAATATTCAAATAATTATTTCAGTTAATACAACCACATACTGACAATGCAGCAACATCACTGAGCAATTTATTTTGACCAGATTTCAGCTTTTTAGCCACCTAAGGGGCTATTGTTTTAGTTGGGTCAATTTTGGCGAACCAGATCACTTTTCGCGTACGAAATCACTTTCCAATTTTTAATCGTTCGCTTCAATTTTAATTACATATAGCTTAAATATATTCAATTTAATAATTAGTCATTTCCTTTAATTTTAATTACATATAGTTGATATAATATTCAATTTAATAATTTATCGTTTGCTTTGATTTTAATTACACTTAGCTAAAATAAAATCAATTTAATAATTTACTGGTTCCTTTAATTTTAATATCGGAAAAGTTTACTATAGTCAATTTCTCTATATTTTATCGTTTACTTTAATTCTAATATTTAATTGAGTAATTTAATAATAATTACAAAAAAAAGCGCACTTTGGGTGGCAAAATCTGTTCCTTGCAAAATTTTATATGTAGAACATTTTATTATATTAAAATTTATTTTCATATAATTAATCAGTAAACACAAAATTTGGAATATCGCTAACATTGTCGATCTTTTATAAATCAAGTGATACGATTTTGAAAAAAATGAAATAGTAGAAACAGATTTTTTGAAATTAGAAGGCATGAAAAAAGGAGTAAAAAAAAAAGTTGTCGAAAGGGAAGAATGACTATTTTTGAAGCAATGAAAAAACCAGTTTCTTCCTAGTTTGGGATAGCTTTCAAACACTTGAACAACACAGAAGGGCAATTTAGCCTCAGGAGGGACCGATTCCTACCGCAAAAGCTTGCAAGATACTGCATAAAAGAACGATGGAGATCAAATTACCCCCTTTTTCTCTTGTTTTGAATGGAGGGGGAGATAGAAGGGGAAGGATCGAGGTGGGGAAACAGCTCTACTTCTTTCAGTTCTGTCTAGAGGAAATATTTATTACCCTGTGACGTCATTTTCAAACTTCATGATAGCTGTCAAAACATAAATATAAGAAAATGGAAAATATTAGAGCAAAATTGAAAAAATTAAAAGCATCTAAGAAGTTCCTAATTTGAATTCAAGCGAAATAAGGAAAATTAAGAAAAATAAAGCTTGTAATTTCTCTTTTATAAGAGAACTATTTACTTCTGCTCCATATGACCAGTATTGTATGAGTACTTTGTCCGCACTAAGTAACGCCCCTTCCCCCCTCCCAGTAGAGGGAGCTTTCGTCGATTCTTAGTTTCGGAATTACTCGAAGGGAGCCTTAAGAAAACGTATCTTAAGTTTAGACAAGCTGCCGAAAGCGTCAATTCATACCTAATGAGTAAGTCATGGTTTTCTTCTAAAAGAAAAAATATCCAAACCTGTTTTCTTTTTAAATACAAAACTGAAAATTATGTTAATTATATAGAAGTAACGATTAACTAAAAATTATTATAAATGTTGAATTCTTTATATGAAGCCTTCATAGAAAAAAAATTAATTTAAATAATATTTTGCTGTCCAATATTTATCTTGTCCAATATCTGGCAACTGAAGAGTCATATTCAACTTGAATAAATTAAAAATTTAATTCACAGAATTAAAGCACGAAATTCATTTCAAGACATCTTTATCAAATCCATTTTTAAATTTAATTGGTACAGGGCTTTTAATTAAATATACTAGTACTTATTGTTATTTCTCGAGGGAAGAGTTTAAGGTCTGTCATATAGCGAGGCTGACGCACGTTAATTCTTTTGGTTGTTTTATTAACATTGCACTCAGAAGCAACACACGAGGATTATTGGGGACATATCTCGTAATTTTGAGCTTCAATCGAGTGACGAGGATGACACTAGCTCTGGCACCTACCTCTTAAAATTTCCCCACCACACCAACAGAGGGACTAGGGACTCCGACCAGAATTAACGTGGTGGGTCTTTAGTGGTCTCCACTACATGTCGAGTCTTTAGTGGCATCGGGGTTCGAGCCCGCAAGTCCTGGACTATGACCACTGCCTACCGCACCCTTCTTGTTGCTTCCAAGCGTAACGTTGATAAACTCTCAATAAAGGAATGAATTTTAATAACGGAATCTATTCACAAATATGGCTTTTAATGAGCTTATCTTCAAACTGGACATAACACACACATAATTCATTTCTACTGTACTCTTTTCCATTACCCATATATTACGGATTCAAATTTTCACCTCCATAGTTTTGTAGTCACAAAATAATGATCTGTAAAATAATCGTTTTAAAATGATATAACTGCAAAAATATTGATTGTAGCCTTCAGAAGAAGTACCGCATTTATTATTATTATTATTTTCTTGCTTTCACTTTTCCTAATGAACCACCAGATGGGAGCGAACAAAAATTTCGATGCTCGAAGTAACAGAAATGCAAGTGTTAATTTTTTGCGTCACACATACCGCATATTGACGGTAAACCACAGAAAAAAATTAAGAATCAATCAACTGTTTGGAAGACATTACGCTAGTAATCACGGCCGAAATCATGAAGGAATTCCTTACGCACATCGGTTATGACATGCTCCATTGATCGACTGATTATTGACGTCGCAGAAGCAGAGAGTTATTAACGACGGATTTCGTAATCTTGGGTTAATCTCCTTGGTCAAGTGACATTTGAGTCTACAACCCTATGTCCAAACTTCCACACTAAGCCAAGGGAAGATTTGCACGCATCAATACCGATATCTGGTGGGTCTTTAGCGGTATCAGGACTCAAACTCACGACTCGTCGAAATAACGCTGGCCGCGTCCCTAGGCTACGGTAGTCAATGATATTCTCCAAAGTCTCTGGGGAGGATAGAGCTACCCTATAGTAGATGTCTGTCGTGTAACGAAAGGAATTGCATACACAGCATTTATAACTACTTGAAAGTAAGATTGAAAAGTTTCTTTTGGTGTGTGAGGTATTTTCACATTTGTAGTAAGCTACCTAAGGATTTATTGTTTTAGGTGGAGCGTTTTGGCATACCAGATCACTTTTCGATTTTTTATACTTTGCTTCAATTTTAATTACATTTAGCTTAACTATATTCAATTTAATAATTTACCGTTTGCTTTAATTTTAATTACATGTAGTTAATATAATATTCAAATTAATAATTTATCTCGCTTGCTTTAATTTTATTACATTTAGCTTAAATAATTCATTTTAATAATTTATCGTTTCCTTTAATTTTGATATCGTAAAAGTTTACTATTGTCCATTCTTGATATTTCATCGTTTAATTCTTATATTTAATTGATTACTTTAATAATAATTATGAAAAAAAGCGCACCTTGGGTGGCTAAATAAATCTGTTCTTTGCAGAACTTTGCCTGAAACTTTTTAAAAAATTTATTAAATTTAACTCCAATGATTATTCCTTAACCACCCGGTGTTTTTAAAAGAAATTCCCCCATACTCTAAAATCTTAATTCACCGATGACCATACAAGCTTTGAAATTTTTAAAGTGACACTGTATATAGTGTCGCTTAAAAAATTGAATGAAAATCAATTTTAAATGAATTATTTTTAATGTGAATGTTTTTGGCCTTTTTTCTTGGATTAATATAAAGAAAGAAAAAAAACCTCCTCCTTTCAAGAAAAATTACAGTTTTAATTTCTGGAGTTATTTATAGTATTAAGCTTTTATAAATCGATTTCTTATTTTAATAAATAAGGAGTGTTTCTCCTTTATCTACTGCTAGTGTGCTTAACCTTTGACATTCTTGACCATAAGCGTTTTGCAACCGCGAATATAAAAAGTACCGTTTATTTAAAGTTCTTTAAAATGCCTCCTTTTCGCATAATACTAACAAGAAGTTTAATAAGTTATCATTATGGAATCATTGCAATAGTTTTATGAAACAAGATCGAATTTAGTTTACTTTAGCGTCTATTACATCTTCAAAAAGTCACTAAGTTATCGTTTTGGTTTTGATTTTTTTATACGTTCATACGAAAAAAATACACGATTAAGCGCTATTCATTCAATTCGCTTCATTTGATGCGATATTGTAAGCAGATACGATTCATTATTTTTGCTAAATAATAAATCTTTCCACATACGTGCTTATAGCTTGACTAGCTGATACCCACCCGCTTCGCTGGGCAGACGATAATAATATATTTTGGAACCTATACATAAAATATCAAGAAAATTTGAGCATTGAACCGACCTTTGTGTTCTCCAGATGGTTTTTTATCAGCATTAATTATAACCTTGAACTCCTTTTGGTCTTCAGGAACTGAATCCACAGCGGCTTTGAAATTATGAATATACCTGTTATGTTCATGTAGCGCCTTTTGTAATTGGCTAATTCTGGCTTAACACCTGAGAAAATACCACAATGAATATTTTTTTCACGTTCATCACCACAGAGAAAGTAAAGCTGAAGAAAAGAAGGTTGTTGAGGAGGCTCAGCCAATAGGCTACCTATCCTGTAGTATGCCTGCCCCTGGACTTTAAATGTTGGCATAAAATTTCCTTCCTTCAATTCTTTTGCTCCGATTGACGTCATCTGAAAACATCCATTATACTTACGAATTGCAGAAAGAAAATATTCTGAAAGCTGATCCTCATGGCTAAGAAGACTATTCAAAGGTTCAGGAAAGGATCTAATAGCAGGAAGCTGGACTTGACCACCACTGCAGCACATTCCTGGAGGTTCTTCTATCCATTTTAAAGCACGGCACCTCGAACAGGGCAAACGTTTTCCGATACTGACAATTTTATCATTTGAATAGTCAATATATATTTCATATTTAAAATCAGACAAATTTTTGGAAGTCCATGACGCTAATTTAACTTTTGATCTTTTTTCATTGTATTTAATTACAGCTGCCTGATTCACATGGGGGTTATTAGAAAAGTATTTTCTTACAACTACTCTATGTACTTCAGGATGGCTTTTAGTATATTTTGAAGCAGCTTCTCTATGTTCTTCAGGATGAATTTAAGTATATTTTGTAGCAGCTTGTCTTACTTGTTTATAACTAATTGAATTTGTGAATCTTTTTCTTCTTAATTTACCTTTATTTAGTTGAAGAGATATTACATCATTAAGAATTGATTCACTTGAACTTGAAAAATCAATGTTAGAGATTGATTGAGTCTTTGAAACTAACACAGACACATTTTCTTGAGGCTGAAACACTAAAGATGACACATTTTCTTCGTTTTGTTTCATATTATCATAACCAGGATTAACTTTACTTCTATTTGTTAATCCAACTATTTAAATATAAACATCAAACTGACCACTATTACAGTTTCCCGTAAAAAGTAATCCTTTTTTCCCCTGAATTTTGTTTTCCTAACAGAAGCTATAAGGCAGCCACCTTCATACACTTCGAACTGATAGGGAAATAGCTCTGTGCCACCGCCATAATATCTCAAATAGATCCATACGTGTTTGGTTTACACATTTCGGTAAAATATAAATAGTTAGTATTATAAGAGGCGCCAGATAGCATTTGAATGCAGCTTTTAAGCCGATCCCAGTTGTTAAACACGTGAGAAACAATATTTCTCATTTTATACGCCATCGATATGTCACCAAACACCAGCAAAGATAGAGATGAAAATAAACATGCTCCATTGCCAAGAATTTTAAAAACTTCGAAAGGAGTAGGTATTCCATCGATCCAAATATATTCAACATCCATTATTAAAAATTATAACTGAAAAGAAATATGAAAAATCAATTTGTATTAACTTAAAGTGAAATACTTCTCTAGTTAAAAAATATAACCGAAATTAATTTTTAAGTATCAAATTATTTAAAAATTCAACAAAAAATACTAACAAAAAAATAAAGTACAGTAAAATTTTTTAGCAAAAAGTCAACCGTATTACGTTATCCTTTTTGCAAAGGGATAACTCTATTACTCTAGCAGCATATCTGGAACTGCAATTGAATAAAACAGAATAGCTCTTAAAAATCATAGTATTAAAAATAATTCTGTATTCTGAAAACGATAATATATCCAGCCATTTTAAAAAATCAAAAAAATTTATTTCCTAGAAACCAAAAGCTAAAAATTGTCAAAATACAGAAACAAAACTTTTGCATAATATTTACATTAGGTTACAGTTAATGCATACATCAAAATAAACATTTTGACAGCTACTTATTTTTTTTATGAATGACATGAATAACATACCGTTATTATTCATTTGTTAAAAGCCAACTTCAATAACTTGGTAAGATTGCATTTAGATTTACAAATGTAATTTATCAATCATTATTAATAAAAAAATATTTTTCTCATAAATTTAAAACTTACGTCTAGGTTCCACAACAATAAAAAATTATCGTTTGCTCAGCAAAGCGGACGGAAATCAGCTGGGGTTACCATAGTATAGCTATTTAAAATTCTCAGTGCAAGGTCATTGAAATGCTTCCACTTGGCGGTGGAAGATATTTGGTGATAAATCTCTAAATGTAGGAATTTTGGGGCTCAACATTTACATTATATATGATAAACCTACAATGCATCCTACTCAGCAGATTGCCTTGGGTGTGCACTACTCCGTGAGAAGTCGCCATTTTAGTATTTTTCAAAATCCCGCTCTTGCCAATCCTCCATCAGCGCCTCAATATTAAATTATTTCCATTTCGCACGCGCAAATCTCGCCAAGTAAACTTAATTGGTAGCAATGCACAGAATACATATAAAAAAAGTATATTCCGTTTTGCGTCTGTCATGTCATTTTTGGCGATAAAGTCGCCAAAAATGACATAATTGATGAATAAGAAAAGATTAACGGAAGAAAATCACATTTTGGATAAGAATTCCGTTCTTAGTGAGCGTCTACATCGCAAAATTATTAACTATACTAAATTTCAAGTCAATCGGTCGTATAGTTTTAGGGATATCGTGATGAGTCAGTCAGTGGTATTTCGCTTACATATATATATATATAGAGAGAGAGAGAGAGATAACACATGATGTTCTACAAATTTCCTGCAGTCTTTATTTATTGGTCTTTAGTGAGTGGCAGTAAGGTTTATTGATGACCTTACTAATGTTTATTGTTGAATAAAGTTTATTATTGAGTGGTAGTAAGGTTACGCTACATGAGGGCTTTTTTGCATCAACAAAGGCTACACAAGGCTGAGAGGTTTGTTGGGAAAATTGCGTTTCTTATACCACATTACTCGTACAACTAGATAAACAAAGGTTGATAAAAACCTATGCAAAATTCAACATTTTAATTGTAACACATAATGCAAAAAAGCCAATTTAAAAACGTAAATAAGTTGCAGAGGGAGTTTTCCTTCCACCGAGTCACACTATCGCTCTCTAAAAATGGCACAAATTAACTTTCTATCTATTAAAAGTAAAAGATGCATAATGGGTTAATTGTTAAGTTTTGTCCAATTTTTCTAGAAGGAACACAAAAGCTTGATTTTGAACCTCGCATAAGCGACGAGGACGACAGCCTTCTCTACAAACTTCGACACCATCTCAGTGAGTGAGTGACGGCAGAGTTTAATGGAGTAAGAACCAGATGTGAATATGATGCGCCAGAACAAGGTGTAACTGTGATCTGGACGTTTGAAAAATGGAAGTACAATAAAAGTTGGTTGACAAGAAGGGTCGAAAACAGGGAAGGACCGCTTGAGGGGACGCATCACCTGTGATAACCAATGACAGTTAACTCCATGGGAAAGAAAAATATCACTAGGATGTCCTGATGCTCGTGTTTACCTAAAGATGGCTAACCCATGAGGGCTCGACACCATCTGAACGTGAGGACTTAAGACAAAGATTTAACGTTTAACAGCACCGCTACATGAGGAATGTTTTTTGTCATCAGGCCTCGAACCCATGACTGAATGGAAACAACGCAGGATCCATGACCACAGCAGATGTAAAATAGGAAATTTAAGTCGCACTATAAAATTACTCAACAAACTTTTCATTTACAATTAATCTAATTTCTTTATTAAAAAGTAACTCAATACTTGTGTAACCCGTATTTTACTTTTTTAGTAACAAATATTACTCTTAATGGTCAAATACCATTTTCTTTTGGTTTCGATAATGCAACAAGTACCATTTCTATCAATAGTAATTCAATCACAACATAATTTGGTTTTCATTACACCTGGATTTCATGTCGTACTAGAATTACAATAATTTTACAGCTCGTTTCGTTCAAGTGTTTAATTGAGTCATCTGAAATAATCTTACATAATAACTCCTAAAAATATTTAAGAAATTCGATTAGTTTAAATTGAAATTCAAAAATATACTATTCAACAGATAATGCATAATTAAAGCTTCGGTAAAAAAAATAGAAGTCGATACACGAGTAGATACCCTGTTAACACGTAGTTCAGTAACACGTGAGTCAACTGTTCATGTGTTTTTACTATGACTCCCTCGGTAAGCAATCGTTTGTGATATCACTCCAGGACACTGTGCAGTCATAATTCTTATTTTTCTTTTCATGAAATTAAGATTAATCTTTGTTCGGATGACGTCACGACTTCCTGTTAAGAGCATAGATATGAATATCTTTTTTCCAGAAAAGAAATATTCTTATTCCATTTCTCAGAAAAAGAAATGTTTTAATTTGAGTTTGTGTGTGTCTGTGTGTGTAAAAGATCATTTTCAAGATTTCTAGTATTCGTCAAATTTTAAGAGCTAAAGATTTTTCATGTTTGAGAGATTTCCGAAGCAATTCACAAAGTAATGTAGAAAGAGTGAAAAAGAAAAAGTTTACAAGATCCAGAAAATATTCAAAGTTATCGAACGAATTCGAAAAGGGACAGAAATTGCCAAACAACTTATCTACCTTCATCGCGTCGGATAGTTGAAAAATAAAGAGAAATGAGCAATGATAAAGGAATAACATGAAACAATTAGTACAGTGGGAAACACCAATCTTGACAAATGTCAAATTTTTATTTCGCACAATTTATAATAATAAAGAAACTCGCAATTTAGTAATCTTGGACTTCAACTATTGTGTGTTGATAGATTCAGTCTGTGAAACTATATATTTCACTCAAAGGCATTTCAAAAATATATGATCTTTGATTTCATCAATTGCCAGCAAAAAATCATAATCTCATAATTTTGAGTCACAGTGACGAGGATGGAACCAGGCCTACTACCTCAGGTGAGGACTTAAATAATTAGTTGGGTTTGAAATGCATCACCTCTCTAAAATGCATGACTTTGTGGAAACAGGATTCAAACTCTTGGCCATAATTCTGCAAGTATCACCATTTCTCCTTTGAGATGGTTTCTGTTGGTTTTATCTAACAACCCACTAAATGTAACACGAGGGTTATTGGCGACGGAAACCTTAATTTTGAACCACGGTCAAGTGACGAGAACGACACCGAGCTGGCACCACCTCCTAACTTCCACACCCCGCCAACGTGAATACTTTGAAGCTACAAAATATTTAACGTACATCAGCCCCGGCTTCACAGCGGGTCACATCAAAGCTCGAGCCCCCGACACGACGGATACCGCAAGCCGCTAGACCACGGCTACATTCCTTTCAGATAGGAGATTCCGTTATTTCAAGGACAATAACCTGCAAATTATGCTACCACTTATTGCAGGGAACTATCCATTTCACCCGAGACAAAGGGCCACGGTAGCCTAGTGGTCAATATCGTGGACTAGCGGCCGGTGGTTTTCGTTCAGTCGCGGGTTCGATCCTTGGCCGGCAAAAACCCGCCGTGTAGCCGGGGCTGATGCACGTTCAGAATTACGAAGTCCGTTGCCAATAGTCCTCGTGTTGCTTCTAGTGCGACGTTAATAACAACTGAACTAAATCACCCGAGACAAAGGACTGCGAAAGATGAATTTTGAACACGTCCGCGGTAGCTTAGTAATCCTGGTCGTGAATCCGCTTTTGGCGTTAATTCCGTCTAGAGATGGGTTCACTTCCTGATGCGACTGAAGGTCAGCCGTGTATGAGGGCTAATGCATCTTAAGTCTGTATGTATATCTCCACAGAAGTTTAACAGCGTTTTGCAATTATTAAAAAAAAAATTCTTTTTAGTATCATACAAGCATTCAATTTTCTCATTTTTGAAATGTAAGGATTTTTTTTATTAAAAAATTACGACTAACAAACTAATAACCAAAATTTGAATTCGAAACTAATAATAATGAATAATACTTAAAATATGACTTTTCCCACAGTTTTCTAAAAATAAGACCTTAAAATATTAAAGCCACATCACCCTAAGCTTCAATTAACATCCCGAAAAGCCAAAAAATTTATCCACTCCCCTTGCCTAAAGCAGCGTCCTTCAAATCTCTCTCTCTCTCTCTCCCCCCTTCTCCATGCAATTCAAAACCTTCCCGGAATACCTCCGTGAAAAGATGTCCACATGCCTACCAAACCATTTTCCGCATGACCAAGCACTCCTCTCTAGCCTTTTCCGCACTTCACAAATGGAGTGTAACCTTGGAAACGTCTACTCCCTCCCCATGTCGGATATTTGCAACTACTCATCCCCTCCCCGATTAGAAGCGCACAAATACCTTTCGTGTTAAAGGTCAAATCGATTTGCAAAATGGAAGGGACTCCGATCACTGATGCGAAATCAAATGCAGTCATTTGCCAAACTTAGAAGTTGGGAATAGATATATTTTTATTATTCTTCGGGCTGTCCTAATGGTCGGTTTTGATTTCACCCGTGTAATTCGCGGGGATAAATCTTGCGGGCCGAAAGGATAGGCTATTTGAATCACGATACTGTAAATGACAGTTGAGTATTGGGAGTAAAATTGGTGGTTGGAATGGATAAGGTTGCGATAATATTATAAAAATAGGTTTTGGCCGTTAATGTTTCATTGGGTATGTTTTGTATCTTTAGGTAAAATGGTATTCGAAAAAATATATTTAAAGGTATTTGTTTCAAGAATTAGTCACAAATGTTAAAAGATGTTACAAAAAAATTGACACACACACATATATATATATATATACATACACGCACATATGTTACATACACATATAAAAATACATATATATATATATATATACACCCAACTCTTTTCTTTTTTTTTTAACACGGTAGATATGTTTCTCAGAAAACCGTTCAAGATAAATTCGCGTAAAAAAATACTTTCGACAAACAATAAATGTGGGGATATTTTCCAAATCTTTAAAAAATAGTGTAAGTTGAAAAAACTAAATATTTTCCCAAAAACAGTGCAAAAAGAAAAAAACGAATAAGGAAATCCATATTACATACTTATGAAACAAAAATAACTCATTTTTATTACAAAAAATTAAAATTACTGTACAGTCAAATCAAAAGTGGATCAAAAATGCTTGATGCAAATTTCTTGCAAAAATTCTTGATATCATGCTACACAAAACTTAAGATTACCTTAAAATTTTAATTTTCGCTGTAGATCAGGATCGTGAGTAAGAAAATGTTCCGTGCTTGTAGCAAATTTCCAACCCTCACGAATTAAATCTGCTGCTAATAGCTGATGATAGTGAAGTTTCATCGGCGCAAAAGCCAGATGTGGCCATACTGCGCCAAACAAAGTACATCTGTGATCTAGAAGTTAAAAAGATAGAAGATTGATCGACAAGAAGGATCAAGTGAGAAAGTAAAGTTTATTAGAGCACAAACTAGATATGGCCATGCTGTGCCAAACAAAATTTTACTGTGGTCCAGACGAGAAGAAATTGAAGAAAAGATACAAATTTGTTGACAAGAAGGAGGATCGAAAATAGAGAAGGATCGCTAAGGTAACCCGGGGGTGCATCACCCGTGTTTACCAAAGTCAGTAAACCCCATGGGAAAGAAAAAGATCACTAGGGTACCTCCGGGTCATGATGACCGTACTTACCTAAAGAAGGCAAGTCCCTGAGATCCCCTGATATAATCCCCAGGGGCAGGGTGCCCAGCTATACCCCCAGACGCTGGGTACCCATTTTGGTCGCCTCTTACGAGATGCATGAGCTACAGTGGGACTATTCTGTCATTTCCGGTCACCACACGGGTCTGCTAATAGCTGAACTTAATCTTCGATTTTGCCATTATCGACTTTTTTGTTATCTCATAACTCTCATAAATTAGATCAAATCGCCCTCACCCAAAAGGCTTTCTGGCATCAATTAATCGGTGATAGAGTTCTAACTTCAGAATACACAGCTGATTTTTGTTCTACGAAACTTCCACTTTTGACGAATGCTGGCAAAAAAAATTCCAACAAACATTCAAGGTCGATTGGTACAACTGTTTGATGGCAAAAGAAGCAGGTGTAATCTATAATCGTAAACTTTCTCCAAGTTTCCGCAACAGCCAAAGATTTCTTTCTTCCACAAAACGCAAAATATATTTAAACGCCGTTTGCTTTATGTAATACGTTTTAAATGCTGCCTATAGTACCATGATCGAGTGGCATTTGAAAACCGGCATTTGAATATTTGAAAAAAAAAAATGGGGGAGGGGGGGGGTTTCGTGTCAGAACAGAAAATTCGTGTAAAAAAGTATATTGGTGAACCGTGTTATTTCAAAATCGTGTAAAAAAAAAGTGTTGCGTGTGTGTATATATAGCATTATAAACACTTTAGATCAAAGATTTCCAAGCTTTCTTTTCGCCCTCAGGGGCTTACCTATTTCAGGTAAGTATGGGGTTCACGAACACGAGTGATCTTTTTCTTTCGCATTGGGTTTACTGTCTTTGGTAAACAAGAATGACGCGTTCCCGGGATACCCTAGCGATCCTTCTCTTATTTTCGACCCTCCTTCTTGTCAAATTGGCATCTATTTTTCCTTTCTTTCTCTCACGGGCTCATCTTCGGGTGAGTACGGGAGGCCAAGTACCCGAGATACCCGAGTGGAAAAAACCCGTAAAAGAAAGAAAGACAAAAAAAAATCTATGTTTGGTTAATTTTTTATTTGCAGATTTCAAATGAAATTCTTTTTATTTCTGTTTGGGGTTGATTTTGTGGTTATTTTGTGTTCGTTACTTTTGTTCTTTACTTTCTGTATTTACTTTTGTATATATTTAGTTGGGAATTTAAAAATGAAAAGTTCATTTCGTAACATCAACGTTAGATCAAGGTTTTCTTTCTTGACATGACCCGCATGTTTGCCGTGTGCGGCGACCCGTGCCGGGAGAAAATGTTGTCTGAGGATCCTGTTGCGTTCCCTTTGACCCATGCTTCTCTGTAGACGGGTGGCAGGAGTGAGCCCGCTCCTGTCAATCGGCTGACGATCGCTTCTGAGGGGATCTATTTTCCTATACCCAGCTATTTATCTATTCTCGTATACCCAACGACATTGCTGTAGGGTTAGTATTGCAGTTAGGGGTGCCTTGGGTGAACCGACGGATCCACACCCGGAAGCTGTAATACTATATTCCAGTGCCACCTCTGGAGTAAGTGTCGTGCCTGGCAATTGCCAGATGATCGGCGGGCTTACCTTCCCTTGTTGGGACTCCTATGGTGGGTGGAGGCGCACTGGAATGAAAAAACCCAATGGATCCTAAAACTTTTTCGTGCGCTGATGGAGGCTTAAATTCATCAAACTCCTCTCGCTCCGTGGAGTTGGTGCAACGACTGAAAATTTATGCTAATAAACCTTTAATAAACTTTATTAAAAACAGACGGATCATTTAAAAACACATCAGCAATCCTTATACATAAAACAATATTAGGAATAGTTGGAGATGTTAAAACTATAAAAAAAAAAACCCAAAATACTGGAAATATATTAGTTGAAGTGAGTAATAATCAACAGGCGGAAATAATTCTAAATTTAAAAAATATAGGCAATAACCCAGGTACAGTTTCACCTCATTACTCATTAAATTTATCACGTAGCGTAATATCAGAACCGGAACTTCTGCATGACACAGAGAATGACATTTTAGAATCTATAAAAGAACAAAATGTAAGTGCCGTCCAACGAATTATAATCCATCATGACGGTCAAGTTATAAATATAAAACACTTAATACTCACCTTTAATAGTCCTACATTCCCGAAATCCATCAAGATAGCATACTTCAGGGATGGCGAACCAATGGCACGCGACACAATATTTTGGGCACGCCACGATAGCCTAGTGCAGGGATGGCGAACTAATGGCATCTGACACAATATTTTGGGTACGCCACCGATCATAAAGTTCTCAATAAAGCATATTACGAACGAACGCGAGTGATCCTACGCTACGGAGTGTTCGGGCGCAGGGCGGCGGGCAGGAAGCGCGATCGTTTGTTATTGTAGTTACATCGTGGACTACAATTGAACAATACCCACAGTTGTTGGATGTTATGTCGCTTTCAAAATTGATGTTTTTTACAGACATGTTTCAATGAATTGAACGCGAAGCTTCAAGGCACAAATAAAATAATTATCATCATGATAGATCTCATTCACGCTTTTGACGCTAAACTGCATGTTTTCACACAGGAACAATATTATTACAAGAAACTACAAGTATTTACCAAATTTGAAAAAAAAAAATAATAATAACAACGATTTAGATATACATGAGAAACCGGACGAAGAAACAGTCACTGAAGAATTTATTTCTGTAATTGATTCATCAATCAATGAATTTTCAGCGAGATTTTCTCAGTTCAAAGAATTTTCGGAAACTCTCAAGTTTATTATGTACCCTGATATGACTTCAGTTGATAAACTGAACTTGTCCCAATTCAATTGGTTAGAAATTGAAGAATTTGAAATGCAAATAATCGATTTCCAGTCTAGCTCAATATGGATTCAAAAATTTATTGAAACAAAGAAATAGTTGGAATTAATTGAAACAGAAAGTATGACAAGCAATATAAGTAAAAATGCCAATAACAAAATTTTGGAAACATGGAATTCGTTACAAGACACATTTAATTGTTTGAAGAAGCTGGCTCGTGCTATTTTAACCATATTTTCATCTACCTATGCCTGCGAGTCATTATTTTCAGAGATGAATAATATTACAGACTGGCTTAGAAATCATTTGACAGATGACTCCAGAATGCATACTGCTAAAAGTAACATCTTACAACCCTAACGTAAGTTATTTGTCATTTAATCTGCAACAACAGAAGTCACACTAATGTTACTTTAATTTGAATTAAGCGTATAATTGAGACATGGCACTGCAAAATGTTTTTTTTTTTAGTAAATTAAGAGTTTTGTGTTGATAGTATTTAGTATTATTATTTTGCCCATAATCACGAAGTCAGAATTATTTGATGGCACGTCTATGACCTCATTAAACATTTTTTTAGAAAAAATGGCACGTTGATACGTAAAGGTTCGCCAGCCCTGGCATACTTGAACTGCTCAATCAGACCTTATATACCCAATCCTTTGCGCGGCTTTAAATGCCAAAGGTTTGGGCATTCAGTACCAGCTTGCCGTGGTCAACAGACATGTGCCCGGTGTTCCATCATAGGTCACGAAATGCAGAGAATGTAATTCGGAACCTATGAGTCCGAATTGTAAAGGTGACCATCCAGCCAACTCTCGCAAATGCCCCCGATGGATCACGGAGAAAAAAATTCAATCAATAAAAATAAACCAAAATTTATCATTCCCAGAAGCTCGCAAAATAGTAAGCGAACGCACCCTTATAACTCTCTCTTTAATTGACTTGGTTGGGAAAACACCCCAACCAAATTTATTTTCATTTTTAAATGATATTGGTTTAACTCCATTCATATAGTTTTATTACTTTCTATCATTCTTTTTTATCATGCTGTTTACCAATTTTTAATCGTTTTAGCTAATAAGAAAAAAAAAGATAGTTTAATCTCCTAACCTTGTGTTTGGCACAATATATCCCAAGAGCATTCAGTGCCACAAATTCAACCAATCAACCATTCAAGCTTTTTCGGCCTATACCGCCTCCTTCTGGTGGAAAAAAATTCGGAGAAGAGAAGGAAAAAATATTTGACTCCCGTTCTTGAAATCAAACTTTGTTACGAGTTTCACATAGTTCAAATCAGTATTTAAAAATACTTCCAAAATTCAGAAGAAGAAAATTATCACGCAGAAACATTTCTTTCTTCCTTTCATTTTTTTCGAATGCATTTTATTACTCCTAATTAAAGGCAATAATCTAGCTCTGAGAAGACAAGTAGAAAACAGCATAAAAAGAATAATAATCTCGGAAATTTGCAGCGGACGTGTCGATGAGGCTTGGTTTGCTTTTATTAACGTCGCCCTAGAAGCAACAAGAGGGCTATTGGCAACGGACTTTGTAATTTTGAACCTCATTTAAGTGACGAGGAGACACCTGAGCTGGCACCCCCTCTCCTAACTTTCACACCACGCCCACGGGAGAACTTCATCTCCGATGTGCATCAGCTCCGGCTACACAGCGGGTCTTCAGTAGCCAAGGCTCGAACCCGTGACTCAACGAAAACCGCCGGCCACGAGTCTGAAACCATGACCACTAGACTACCAATAAAAGCTTTAGTCTTGTCATGAACGATACAAATTTGAAGGCCTTGTCGAACCGGGTATGAACATAATGTTGCCACTCATTCTCACGAATATCTACTTTAAACGCGGACTGATCAATGAATGCAAGTTGAGGTTTGTGGAGCAAAGGAGAAATTTGTCTAGGTGTGGTATATCATATTTTATATGAACTAGATGTTAGGAAAAATGCAGGAAAAAAAAAGCTAAAAGTTGATTGACGAGAAGGAAAGAAAATAGAGAAGATTCGGGTATACCGGAGGCGAGTCAACCGTGTCTATCGAAGATGGAAAGAAAAAGATCGCCAGAGTACCTCAGTATCCTGATGCCCGTATCCACTTAGGAAGGTACGCCCCGAAGGGAACGACTAAACTTGTTTAAAGGACATTTAGAGCTTTTGTTTAATGATAAAAATCAACTATCCCATGTTTAGTCAAGCATTTTAGAGCGTTTTTGGCGAATGTTGCTCAAGAGTTGGGGAGGTAGTTGGCCCTCAACGCTCCCTTGGACCAAATAAAGCCCTTAAGATCCGTTCAACGCCTACTGATGGGTGTTACCGACTCCGATGGAAACTACTGCTTTGGATTAAAATGACGAGAATTGAAATACAGATAGTTCTGTTTTTTTTTTAAAAAAAAAATCACTTCAAAGTGCAGTTTACCTCAGAACTTTTGACTACGGACAAAGGATAAGCACATTTTTAACTCAAACATTTTTTTTTTAGTAAGAAAGTAATTTTTAATTTTTTTTCAGAATGGGGCAATACGCCAAGAATGTTAGGAAACGTATTTTCCACAGCAACACAAGGTCTATTGAAACCAAATCTACTAATTTGAGGCATTGTCAATGGACGAGACGTCAACCAAAAGGTACCTCTTTCTCGTAACTTTTTCCATATATTGATTTCGATGCCATGTTCTACTTCACGTGCAACGAACGACGGATCTTTTTTTTTTTTGTGGAACTGGGGCTCTACCTATGGGTTGAATCAGTCTACGGGTCTATGAAAGATTTGAACATCCCCGTCCTTGTATACAAAAACTGCATTGTACAAATTTTATTTCATTAATTAACAAATTTTCTTTCATTAATTAAAATTTTAACATGCCACGAAATGAGGTAACAAACTGAATGAAAACTCAATAAAAGCTTATTTCTTAGCCATACACAAATAATTCAGTTTCGCTGGAATTTCCAAGGGAGATATAAATCAAACCCTCACTTAAAACTTTCTTCTCTCCAATAAATAGATCGAAACCGGAACAGCGAATTTGTGTCTCTGCCCCTTTCCCCACAGAAATCCCGCAAACTTGTTTTTCGTGCAGAACACAATAGAAC
The DNA here is from genome assembly GCA_019974015.1 of Nephila pilipes. Taxonomy (NCBI): domain Eukaryota; kingdom Metazoa; phylum Arthropoda; class Arachnida; order Araneae; family Nephilidae; genus Nephila; species Nephila pilipes. Next base: position 310,370 of record BMAW01037758.1, read on the forward strand.
AGAATATCAGATATATAGACAATAATCGCGTTAAAGGACGCATACAAAGTGGTGGTAACCGTGGCAACGGAGGTCAAGACCGGAGAAACTAACTTCCATAACCATTACATAACAATTCCGGTAAAAAGCACACAACAAAAAAAGAAAATCGATTCCTTTCTCTCCCCCTCTTTTTCACGCAAAAAAGAAAGAGAGAGAGAGAGAGATCCAAGTTAGACGAAATGATACATAGATGTAGATTTCGTGGTTGATCTCTGTAATACGCTAAAGAGGTAAGCCAATTAAGAATTTTTTTTAATGGCTTTTAGTGCTTTTTATGTTTGTCTACATCTAATCCTACAGAGGATAAGCGAAATTGACGTTAACTAAAACCAATATGGTTCTCAACAAATACCTACTTTTAATGTGGACATATCTTGCTTATAGCACATGTAAAACCAATTGTTGAAACGTGAATACGATTATTTTTAATATTAATCAAGCTTTTCAACACATTCTTAGAAGTGCTGCTCAGGAGCGGGAATTGGAGACCAACTACCACAAAATTTACCTAGGATTAAAAACTCTCCCTTAGATGTTTTCAACTCTCACCGATAAGTAGTATCAACCCCGTAAGAAGCCGCTAATTAAAGACGATATATTTATTTAAATCAATGATTGTTTGGCTCAGATTTGCCTAATGAAACCACAGCGCCGATAAAAACAATCAACCCAAAAGACCCCATAATTGTCTAGAAATCTTGCTGACCTTCAGGGGGATATTTTCTTACACTTTTTAATGCAACTTCATCGATCATGTACTTAAATACACTATATGAGGGAGTTGATGGTGAAGAAAATGGCGCAAAAGATGTGGCTGTGGCAAACAAGATGTAACTGTGATCTAGATATTTGAAAAACTGGGGGGGGGAGAAAAATTTGGTGGACAAGAAGAGCCAGAAATAAAGAAAGATCGCTAAGGTACCTTTTCTCCCTGTAGTAAGAGTACGTGACAGTTGAGTTCATTCGCGCAATAACTAGAATCACTTATTTCCACCAAATAATGTGCAACTGTATTCTAGACCTAAGAAAATGGGGGGGGAAGGAAAATAGGTAAACAAGCAATGTCGAAAATAGAGAAAGGACACTAGGGTATTCTTGTGGTGTGTCAATCTAGTTTACCAAAGGCTGAAAACCTCATGTGAAAGAAAAGGATCACTAGAATACCTCTTTATGTTCATACTTATCAAAAGAAAGCCTCTGAAGGTCTCTAATACAGAAAGGTCTCCTTATGAATGATTGTTCACTAACGTCGAACACAAAGAAACAATATGGTCCGCTACTCGACTAGTCTGTAGTGGTACCCATGACTCAAAAACATACGACACTATTACAACATCGTCAACTACAAGCTCGTGATCTCTCTGGTACCGTTACCTCATGAATTGACGTCAAAATTATCAATTCGTCCATTAATCCTTAATACATTTTTTTTCACTTTTTAATACTTCGTATACGAACAAAAATTTGATGCACAATTGATCATTTTATAACTTTTGAACAAAAGTTGATATTGTCGTAATTTGTGTCCATGGATAATTCAGATTACATAATAAATTGTCTCGAAGATTTGAATGTTAGCAAAGGCTAGTGAGTGAATAAAAATCGAGGTTAATGGAGCCAAATCTGACACAATGCTGCACCAAACATGTGTATTTAACAAAATGGAGAAAAGGTAAAGATAAGTTGACAAAATGAAGAGTCGAAAATATAGAAGGATCGCTATGGTATTCCGGAGTTCAATTACCTGCATTTACCAAAGATAATGAAGCTCATTGGAAACAAAAGGTAACTTGAAAGGAAGAACTTGCTGGTAACTCGGGGTCATAACGCCCGTACTTACGAAATGAAGGTAAGCGTTTGAGATATTATAGCAACTGGTACCTTAGGGCTGCACAGAGTTTCCTGTGTGGATAAATAGATGTACGGGGCAATACCAAAAAAGTCCGTTAAAATAATTGGACAATAAATATACTTTGGTATCAATGGAGTATCCGGACAATTTCAATTTGAAGCAAACATTTTAAATATGGATGAATTTTAAAAATTTTACACATTTTAAAAATAGACTAAGAATGAACTAAATGTACGGCTATTCCTCAGCGAGTTTATCAGTATATTATTAACAGCAAAATATCGTATAATCGTGATTAATCAACTATCAAAAAATTATAGACGCAAATCGATGTAACGCAATTTAAAATTCAAGAATAGTCACGCTTTACTTATCGACACATTAATACCCTACAAATTTCTTTTCCCTACAGATATAGAAACATGTAAGATAGGCACTAAATACAAAATATGGGGGAATGAGAATTCTTTCAAATAGAAAATTTTATTCATTTTTTCAAAAGAGCCCTTTGCTTTTTATCCGAATATTTCGAGAAAGCTTAAACATTCAGGAAAATACTGCGAGTTTATAGAACAAGAAAAAATACAACGCGTTTAAATATGGGTAATAAGGAAAAATATTGACGGCTCGCAAGAACGTTTTATATTTTAAAACGTCGAAATAAATATCAAAAGCAAGGGTCCTATTCTACATCTCTTATAGAACCAGAAAAGCGGAATATTTCTTTTCCCATGGCTTTTCTGATAGATCATTCGATAGGAGAATTGAAAAGAGCATATTTTGACATTTGCATAAAAAGTTCAAAGCAGCTGGCAAAAAGATTCTAGAGATTATTTGATCACTCCCAAACGAGGAAAAGAATTTGAATTAACGTCAATCTGTAGCAGGGGTCGGCAAACCCTTTCTTGCAAAGGGCCAGATCGTAGAATTCTTAGGCCAGAAAGTGAAAGTAGGTTTATGGCACAAGAATCAAATCTGGCTCTGCTACAACAAACATTGATAAAACTTGAAAAAACGGGGGGAAAGAGAAATTTATCGACACATAAAGGATCGGAAAATTAAGGATTGCTAGGGTGCGCGTACCAAACTCAACAAATTCCACCGGAGAAAAAAAATAACTCGGTACTTTGAAGAAATCTTTTTTTACACAAGAACGGAATTTACAAGCCCCTAAAGAATGTCTTTGATAGATTGACACGTGGCATAATTTAAAAAGCGCCGGTTACGAGCTCATTAACATGACCAGTCGACTTCCACGGCCTTTTACGTTCAAAATGAACGTTCAGTTTATGAATTAAGTCAATAAAGGAATTATAAGAAAAAAAATCAACGGAGAATTAACAGCTGACACCGCTGCTCACCACAGCTATTGATCCATAAACTAATTATTCAGGTATAAAGTAATCTCGCATTTTCCGAAGACAGTCGGACCCCGGTAATTTAGAATTCGTTTACTCGCATGTCTGCTTAACTGGTGGTTGCACCATGGCTCTCTAACTGAGAAATTCAGATTCATCTCTTTTCAGATAACGTCTGGACATTTTTCCCCCTGTTAAGAGCAGGATTTAATACTTTCTTTCTTTTTTTATATACAGTAGAAAGCATACCTTAAAAAGTGGGGAAAGCATAGCTTAGAATTCTAATCTGCAATAGCAAACTTACACATCGAATGAGAAAAATTAGAAACATGAGAAAAAAATAAGACAAATTGAAGTTAATGACCTTCGTCACCAAAGAGAATACATAAAAGTCAGTTTAAGTGGAAATATTCCAAAGGTTGCCTTTGAGACACATCCTCTGAAAGTTTGAGGCTTAGAGAAGATTGACTATTTTATTATTTCTTATTGATCTTTTTCAGGAATTGAATGTTAGGCGTATTCCACTTCAAAAATACTTTTCCGCATTGGATATGAATTATTTCCTGGAAAATGAAATATTTTAGTTAGAGAGAGGGTTTTTTTTTTTACGAGATTGTTTTCAAGAACTCGTGGTCAGTGAGTTTAGCTGCACGTTCAACCATTTTTACTGGCCAAATTTTAGAAGTTAAAAGAATTTTTTTCCTGAATAAGCAATTTCCGTTACAATTGAAAATAATACCCATTGATTTTCAAACGTAATGTTGAAAATCGATGTTGAAATTTAAATTATTGCTCATTTTTATATTAATATGCTTACTCGCAGTTCAATTAACTCGCATGAATAGAAGTTCCACACTACCACGAGTTAACGGGGTCCGATTGTATGTATATTTTTTCTCAGAGTAATAACAGTTGAGTTCGGTTTGCCATCGATTTTGAGAAATTTATCGACAAAACGATAATTGCTGGCGAAGTGTCATTTAAACTGCAATTGAGTAACCATCGACACCACTTGACTTTATTCCTCAACCTTCCCAACCACCATGTGGCTGCAGTAGCCTTACATCATGGTCGTACACTCGCAGCCGGCTGTTCTAGTCGAGTCGTGAGTTCGAGCCTTGATGCCATAACAGACCCGACGTGTGGTCGAGGTTGATGCATGTCAAATCTGTCGGAGCTCAAAGCCATCCTGTTTAGTGTGGAAGTTAGGAGAGAAAGGTGCCAACTCAGGTGTCGTCCTTGTCACTTGATTGTGGTTCAAAATTACGAGATCCGCTGGAAAAAGTCCTCGTGTTCCTTCTAGTGCGATGTTAATAAAACAAAACCCAACACAGCATTAAGAAAAGCACCAAACATTCATTACATCTTGATCTAGCTTACATCTACCAGACATTTTGAATGAGTGAATATAACGTAAATTCTGAGGAAATTCTGTTTTTCTTATGCCTAAATTATAGAATTTATTTGAATGCAATTAAGTGCAACTGAAAGATTAAAAAGTAACAAAAGTTTCTATCGAATTTCTTTCTTCCTTTCAATATCGAAAGCACTTATTTTAGCAATACGCTTGTGGATTTAGATCTTTTACAAATAATTCAAAAAAAAAAAAAATTGTAGAAAATATTAAAATCTATACCAAACTTTTCCCTTCTTCTAAATGAACTTCATTTCATTCAAATAAATACTTTACGCAGACTAGATTTGAGAAGAAAAGTAATAGAATTCCCACAGGATATTAACATTGCGTTCACGAATTCCAAATGATTCGATGAAATTCGCCGGTTGCGAATCCGAGCCCATGACTACCGCGGTCGCCTTAACATTGATATATTAATAGGGGAATAAAACTTATATAAATGTATATATGCAATTGAATTCATAAATGTATATGTATATATATATATATACACACACACACATTTATGAATTCAATAAGTTTAAATGTGAGACATCCAACATGTTAATCAAATAAATATTTATGAGAAAAAATGAATATATAAAAATTAAGACCCATTTAGGGTTTAACTAACCTGCGACTCGCTATTCTTGAATTTGATTTATTGCTTATTTATTGCACATGGAAACAACACGAAGGAAAGTGACAATTGTAATTTTGAGTCTCGGTCAAGTGATGAATTGAAATTGCAAACCACTCTCTTAACATCAGCACCAACTCAATGTGACAACTCAATGCGATTGTTTATTAATGTTGTATTTAGAAGCAACACGGAGACTATTGCGATGGACTTTGTAATTTTGAACATTGGTCGAGTGACAAGGACGACCTGGCACTCCAAGCTTCCATATTTTGTGATCCACGACCTTTTTAATGCTTTCAGGACTCGAATTACGACTCGATGGAAACAACGCTGGTAGACAACTCCGACCATGTCGGTCGTGAACTCTGGCAACCTCGACTTCAAATAAATAGAATACACTACATTTGAGGAGGGGGTATGCACATTATATTGAAATTTCGTTTGCGATTTTAAAAGGGTCGGTAGACGAGATCCTTCACATTACAAGAGATTATAAGGATATAACATATTAAATATACGTATTTGAAATTTCCAAATAAATTGAATAGTTTAGATCCTTTAGCACATATCAGACTAATATTTATTAACGTCAAAATGCATAACTATTTAGAAATTAAAAAATTTAGAGGGATTTCGATTTTAAACACTCACTGACAATACAATTATATTTATATTGCAGCACAACTTTTCAGTTATATTATTTTACTATACTAAGAAACGATTCGTATACGGATTACCACATTCCTTTTGCTAATATCAGAAGGGAAGAAAAAAAAAGCTCCTTGTGGCATCTAAAACACACACACACACAAAATGTATACAAATTAAAATATTTTATCTCCGAAGTATTTGCATTGCGGGCAAAGTGGCAAAAACAAACTGATAAACTTCTGGCTAAGCTTTAAGTGGAAATTCCCTTAATCTTAATAGTATCAGTGTCTCAACTTGTCTCAATTACGAAACGAGTCATAACGGCTTCAGCCTTTATTTTGCTGAGAAAGTCATTAACCTTCTTGAAACCGTCGAAGTCTCAAACTTTATGTGTGCACGAGACTGTCATCCAATTGAGGTTCAGAGTTCCCCGAGCGCGCGGGGGAATCTGGATAGAGAGGTCTTTAGCTCGCTCTAAATGACGCGTTACATTTTGTCACTCATCCATCTTCATTTGAGAAGATATTTTTCCACACAGAGTAGCCCCAGCAAATGATGGTGTGAATAAAAACTGCTTAGAACGGTTTTATGAGGGTGGGTTTCCGCCAAATGGCAGTTTTTACAGTAGCGACGCCCGTGAAAGAAATAAAGCAGTTCTGAGCATGAAAAGAGGCTATTTTTTGAAAACTTTTAGACATTTTAAACGAAGAAGGTACGTTAAGGATAAATATTTTTTAAAAATGTTAAATTTCTGTCGAGTTGTAAGAGTTAAATTCGTTGACATTCTCTCAATAAAGAATTCATTTTCTAATTTCTCTATCTGAAATTTCGAATCGTAAACCTTTCAAGTTTTCAGAACAATACTCGTAAAAGCATAAGTTTTTCATAAAAACTTCAGGATTTCAAACATATATTAAACCACAGTATTGGCGAAACCCATTCATATAATTTAAGTCATTTTGAATGCAAAACATTAAATTGAGGTATGTTACCTGTCCTTTTCAATTTTCGATGTCTCAATATCGTGAATATCTTTAAACAATTATCTCTCATAACGAGCAAAGCAAATTATCAAAAAAAAAAAAAAATTACCTCCTTATCGAGTGACTTTTCTCAGAACGTGTCACAAGGAAGCCCTCAATTCCAGTTTAGTATTGAATCGCCTTGCTGTTAAGAGGCACTGGAGCCACACATTTCCAAACTTGCGTTCAGTTCCTGTGAAATCTGTAACAAAAAAGTGTGTCTTTGGCTAAGTTACGGGATTATAAGTGGATAACAATGGTATCGATGAGCTTGTGGAAGATCACAACTTGGAGCTAATAGAGTTCCGTTGTGTTTTACAGCAAAAAGTTGTGAAGGAGAGTTCGTCACAGAGAAAAGAGATAACATCAAAGCGACAATCTTTTGGCGCAATACGGGAAATGTTGAAAGTATGGGAAAGTGTTGCATCGTACATTGAGAAGCATAATTCAAATAAAGCAATGTAAGCAACAAATTTATTGAATGGTAACGCAGTATCGCCTTTTCACCAAATTTCGAAGCTTTGGCAGAAAGAAATGCTACTAGACAGCTTTTTAGTAAAAAAGATAATTAGGTATGGATCATAAATAATAAACTAATTATTTCGAATTTGTTTTCTGCAAATCGAATTAGTATTCCAGGTTGGATGATTTTGCGATAAAAAAAAAAGACGATTCCCGATCCCTATAGTAATATTTCGTTTGTCCGTTGTAGGTTCTTAGTTTCAACTCTGGAGATTTCATATATATAGCGCCCATTGAATATGATTGCTTATTATCTCGCACTGAAAAGCAACACGAGGGCTATTGGCGATGGACTTTGTACACCCATTGAATATAAAATAGTTGCAAAATAGAGGAGGGAAAACAAGCTCGCATTTCGTTCGTAATTAGTCCCTTTTCAAAGAGGCCCGCGGTAGCCTAGTGGTCAAGGCTTCGGATTCGTAACCGGCGGTTTTCGTTCAGTTACGGGTTCGATCCTTGGCTGCCCGCCGTGTAGTCGGGGCAGATGCACGTTAAATCTGTCGGGGTCCAAAGTCCTCCCGGTGTGGATGTTAGGAGAGGAGGGGTGCCAGCTCAGGTGTCGTCCTCGTCACTTGACCGTGGTTCAAAATTACGAGGTCCATCGCCAATAGCCTTCGTGTTGCTTCTAGTGCGATGATAATTAAAACTAAACTAACTCCCCTTTTCAAAGAACAAATAGGCGAGAAGCAAACTAATTTTACACCCAAATCTCCCTGAACGGAAACTCCGAAATTAAACCCTTTTCAAATCTAAAATGAAAGAGCCACAATCCGTGCCTCGTCAACTCCAATACCCTCCAACAGTGATGACGACCAAAGAGGATGAATACAACGCATCTCTTCTAAGTCAACAACACCACTTCCGCCTCTTCAAAGACACCGCTTCAGAGGGGAAAAACATCCCCTACCGCGTTCAAACCTCATCCCATGCATTTTCATGTTTTGTCTCTCCAATGGGCCCCTATTCATCGGTATCTTGCGAGTTAAGCTGTCGTAAGGCTCCTATAGAAAAGGGAAGGCTTTCAGAACGGGAGGGATTTATCTTTGAGTCGCTAATAAAGAGCTCTTCAATGTTCCCCTGGCTTTTCTTTTACATCAAACGGGAAGTAAGTGGACTCAGTGCTAGTATTCTTGCATTATCTGGTTCGTAGGTAAAAGATTCTAAGGAAAAGCAGTAAGGGATGCGAGTTTTTGTGTGCGAGAGTGTTGGTTGATCAGATTTTTATTTTAAGGAAGACTATTTTTTTTGAAAAAAGTACTTGGATCAACTTCAAAAAAAGAGTATAAATATATATAAAGAATTAATTAAAAGCATCAAAGAGAATCTGATTGCGTTAAATATTTATTTAAGGTAACGTATTTAAAGGTAACGAATGAAAAAATGCAAACTTCACATTGTTTCACTTCATTTAAATGTATATAATTATAGAGATAAGATAATTAAAAAAACATAATTCATACATTATAAAATTCTTAACCCACCGCAAAGCAATCACATTTTAGTGTACAAAATAAGTTAGTTTTAACCAAAATAAACTTGCATTACCTGTTTTGTCCCCTTGTTAGATTCTTAAAAATATCAAATTATTTACATCAACACAATGTAACATATTTTTCTAAACAGAAAATCAGATTTAATAAAACTTACTTTTGATCGCCATTAAACAGCCTCGCATGTTGGATTATAGAAGTTTCAGAATTTAAATCTGTTAACGATCTGAACATGTGAAACAAACTGACAGTAGTTGAAAAGATGTACGCGTCATTTTTTTTTTAAAAAAAGAACCAAATACAGTTTGATTTACAAAAATTTTTTTTCTCTAATTGTGATTGTTCATTAACGTCGCAATGAAAAGCAACACAGAGGCTGTTGGCGACGGACCTCATAATTTTGAGTCTCAGTCAAGTGACGAGAAAGACACCTGAGCTGTCACGTCCCTCTTAAAACTATCAAACCACGCCAACGGGAGGACTTGGGACCTCGACAGATATAACGTGCATCACCTCCGGCTACTCGGCGGATCTTTAGCGGCATCAAGGCTCGAAGAAAACCGCAGACCACAAGTCTTCTGAGGCCACAATTTTTTTTTTTTCTATCTGAATCTTACTCCTATTATTTTAATAAAACATTAAACTTACATTTTACGATGTGTAACTGATAATAGACTCCAAAATTTATGCAGCCAGTCCAAGAGCGATCTGCGAAAATTTGGAAACAGTTAATTTTAAAAGTAGTCCCTCGCAAACATTTATGCATAACTTTTGTTACCAGAAATTACACACAAAAGTCATTAAAAGTTCCGACTAATCTTAAGGCAACTCGGATATAAATACTCAAAAATTTTCACTTGTTTTTTCTATTATCCATTAAAAAATAAAGGGTACTTCACTGAATCCGTAGATGTTTTATTTATTTGAATTTGACAAATAGAATATTTTAAATTTGGAATTAATTTTAAAATTGTAGGCAAACGCATGAAGAAAAATTTGTATTAGCATTTTTCTCAAAATGTGTTCAGAATTCACAGGTACACTTTTTTTGAAAATCTGCTCAATCTAAAGAGGTGGTGTTTTCCACACTATAAGATGAGCTTATTTCCCCGATACAGTGAGCATAATTCCTTTAAATAAACACTCACAAATTTCACATATAGAACAATATTGGCTTAAAAATTAAATTTTATTTTCCTTGTCAAAGGCTACTCAGATACCTCGAGTTTGTTTTGATATTCTAAAACTGCATAATAGATTGTTTGAGACAAAACAAATAATATTTAGAGTCCCAGTCACGTAATGAGAATGTCACCCATTTTTCTATCTCAATTGCCTCACTTTTACATCAAGTTATTACAACATCCATTATTCCAGAAGGAAAAAAAAAAAGTGTGGTCGCAGACGTGAGCTCGCGGCCACCGTCATTTCTATCAAGTCGCGGATTTGAGCCTTGATTCCATTAAAAACCTACCGTGTAGCGAGACTGGTGTTCGTCCATAGGGATCAAAACTCTCACGTTTCGTGGAAGTTTGGAAAGTGAGTTTCCAACAGCGATGTCGTAATTTGAACCACTGTTTAGTGACGAGGACAAGATCCCTCATATTGCCTCTTAATACAACGGTAATCCAGAGGAAATTTCCCAACAGACCCTACTCTCCAAACTTCAACACCATCCGAAAGCGAAGTGACATTTGTGGTTTTAGGAGCCAGGGATAAAGCTCTAGTCATTTATAAAAATGGCAAAACAGATTAAAAAAACTGATTATACAAGAAGGGTAAAAAATAGAGAAAGATCCCTTGGGTATCCTGGGAGCGTGCCATCCGGGTTTACCAAATTTAGTTTAGTTTTAATTAATGTCGCACTAGAAGCAACACGAGGGCTATTGACGACGGACCTCGTAATTTTGAACCATGGTCAAGTGACGAGGACGACACCTGAGCTGGCACCCCTTCTCCTAACATCCACACCACACTAACGGGAGGATTTTGGGCCCCAACAGATTTAACGTGCATCAGCCCCAGTAACACGGCGGGTCTTTGGCAGCCACCGTGTTTATTAAAAACAAACGCCCCGGGAAAAATCACTATAGTCCTCAGGTTGACGATGCCCTCACAACAAAAGAAAACAAGTCCCTGAGGAATACAACGTGCGAACATTGTGCATCTTGAGATTTAACGTCCGTCAGTCCCACTTCATTGTAGCTCTTTTGTAGAATCGAGTACAGAACTGGATTGGAAAATCGGCCGTGAGTTCATGACTCTCGGCTACTATAGCGTCCTTTCAGTTCCAGAGGAATAAGAAATTTACCCTTCTACTTGAGACGAAAGGATATTTGGTTTGGTTTTATTAACGTTGCACTAGAAGCAACACGAGGGCTATTGGCGATGGACCTCATAATTTTGAACCTAGGTCAGGTGGCGAGAACGACACCTGAGCTGACACCCCCTCTCCTTACTTCCACACCACACCAACGGGAGGACTTTGGGCCAAAAAATTTAACGTGCAAGGCTCTCGGACAAGGCTCGAACCCGCGACTGAACGAAAACCGCCGGCTACGAATCCGAAACCATGATCATTAGGCTACCGCGGCCACACGTGGATCGTTGGATTTGTTTGTTTTGTATCGCCACACACACTTTGAAGCTACATTACGGCTGAATCAAGTGACGATAAATGAGACGGCATATCCAACGCAAGACGGGAATACAAGATAAAGTCACGTCATTGACAGATTTAATGTGTTCTTCTACACGGCGGGTCTTCAGTGGAATTAAGACTCAAACCCACGACTGGAGCACTGGCCATGAACTTACATCCACTCGACTACCGCGGATTCTATAGAAGTAGAATATACGGAATAGCATAACAATACAAAAAAGTAATAAAAACCTAGAATGAACATTGCTAACTCGATATTCGAACATTGTTAGCTTTGCATAAAATTGTATATCTTTGGAAAGAAAACATACTAAAAAGAAAATAAACTATACTAAAAAGAAAACACAAAAAAAGCACATAAAAAAACTAACTTCAAGACTTTGTTTAAAATGGTATAGAAACATTATTTTCAACTTTTACGTCACAAATTCAAAAAATGAAACTTAGTTCATCATTAAAAAAAAAATGCTTTTTACGCGTAACAAAAAATTAAAAGCAATAAGATAAAAAGAATCCACGTCCAAAAACAGTTCTAGTGTAACACATATTGAAGGAAATGTATTTAATGCAAAGGAAAGATAAAAGTTGAAAAAGAGATTATACATAAATATTTTTCCCAATCCTCTAAATTCGGAAAGTATTGATTGGAAAACTTTCGTACAAAGAAAGAGAAATAATACCATTTAATAGAAATAAATAGATAAATTTTAATTTATCTACTCCGTAAAAAAAATTAAACATTCGATTTCGCTTTCTTTGCTACTAAAAAGAAACTTCATTAATGAAGTATAGATCAAGTTTTTAGAAGAAACAATGAAGCAATTACCGAGGAAGACAGTTTTCAAAAATAACAAGAAATTAGTATGTGTGTGACGTTGGGGTATTCGCGGTTTTCTCTACACTAACCTTGGGGACTTTTAATTAAGATTGATTGCTATAAATAAACAACTTTTTCCCAACCAAAAATGAAACGTGAGTATTTAAATTAGAGGCTGAAGAAATAAAGTGAAGTGAGGTAGATAGGAAGTATATAAGCTAAGCGAGACACACGATAGAGGTCGAGTGACTCTAGCGTGGAGCAGTTGTACTATAGTCGTAATCTACAAGTTATCCACGGCATAGTGGAGCCTAGAAGTCGAGTCAGCCTCAACGACATTTGGGTAAAACTCTGTTAATTTGGTATTAGTGCGACAGGCAAATATATTTAAGGCGTTATTTTGGGAGAGTCTGTGTTCATTTGTCGTTATAGTAGTAACTTGTGGAATAAATATAGTGTGTAAGATCTGTCTAACGGCAGATCTCACACACTATATTTATAAGACAGGAAGAAGACGTTAGTCTTCTTGCATAACTTACAGATTCTTATAGATATTTAGTTTGGCTGTGGCACAGGACGCGAATAGGAATGTTACGTCGTCATATGTGCCATACTATTAACTTTTATAGCCGTGATTAGTTTCTTCGTTCAAATTAAAAAAAAGACTCAAGTTTTTACGGTAAACGATTAACAAAATGTAATAAATATTCGTTGCTAATCTTCAGGTAACAAATAATCAAATGTAATGTCACTCCATGTCCTTTTGGAGATTTCACGTTATAAATGAAAGTTAGTTCTTTCTAATAAAGACTCAACGATGATTCAATTATACTTTAGTTTCAAAAAAAATGGCTTTGTCAATGCATTGTCAATTAAAATCACAAATTAAGAAACGAGAGTTTTATTTGAGACAGTATTTCATTACTCTCATCTCGCAAGGACTTTACAACCCTTTAGTGGACTTCATTCATTCACATCGTTCATAGAACAACATTAAAGCTATGGAACGAACCTCGCCATTTTGAACTTCCGTCGATGGAATTACACCAGAGTAAGAACTGCACTCAAAATTTCCCAATTGAAGGAGCATCAACCGTGCTATAGGACTTTTGTGGAATCATTAATCGAACGTACAATACTGGTCACGACCGCTACAGTGGATGTCAATCTTTAGCGTGCAGGAATATTGAATGCATGAATAAGAGTGAGTGGTTTGGCGTTACAACCAAATTTGGATATGCAGCTTTAGACATTTGTTTATAAGACAAGTTTTTTTTAATGCAAATAACGCAGGTTGATTATAAACAATGCAAAATCAAGGGGTAAAATTTCAAATGTTGGATAAAAAGCCAATTTTTGTATAAAAATATATTTCGGTGGGAGTTATATAAGAAAGACATGTTTAAAACACATGAATTTCAAAAAATGTTACGATGATGATAATGTGACATCACATTTTAATTTAACAATCAATTAAAATGTGATGAACAGCATATGGGACATGATAGGAAAGACACTGAGATGCACTCTCCACGAAGAAAAGATGTTTATCGGAAAAGCGAATATGTGATATGCGAAGGCGAGTCAATCTGACATCCATTCTTTGCATTCGAACATCGGGCCCTGTTCTAATTATGGGCTTCACCAAGCGAAGCTTGACATGAGTATGGAAACTCCGCATTTTCTCTCTTGCCATTTTAATGAATTTTAAAACTATTAGTTTTATGTCAGGAAGCGCGGGACTTAATAAACACGACCATGAGGTAAAAATAATAATTATGGGAAAAAATTGCAAATTTAGTAATTATAATTAAAATTTGTTTCATTACAACAGACTTGCATGATTTTATAGAAATCCATAATTAATGTATTACTTATTTGCGAGGACTTTTTTTTCCAAAAGACGGCTTGTTTTGTTTATTTAAACTAGTACTAACATGTAAGAACGGAAATTTAAAGACACATATATTGGATTTCTACTTCAAAAAATTAAGTCTCTGTATTTTTATGAGTAAAGTTCAGTATTAAAATTATCAAGAATAAAATATAAAAGTTGTTAATTTGTGGTGATATTGTGGAGTGTTGTGTGGTCATATGATTTGTCGCAGCTGTACGAATCAACTCAGACTCTGAGTGCGGGCTGCGGTAGCCTAGTGATCAAGGTCGTGGACTAGTGGCTGGCGGTTTTTGTTCAGTCGCGGGTTCGATCCTTGGCCGCCAAAGACCCGCCAAGTAGCCGGGACTGATGCACGTTAAATTTGTCGGAGCCCAAAGTCCTCCCGTTGGCGTGGTGTAGATGTTAGGAGAGGTGGGGGTGCCAGCTCAGGTGTCGTCCTCGTCACTTAACCGTGTTCAAAATTACGAGTTCCGTCGCCAATAGCCCTAGTGTTGCTTCTAGTGCGACGTTAATAAAAACTAAACTAAACAGACTCTGATTGCTTTATTACCTTCGCACATAGAAGTAAACGAGGTATTAGAGGCGGGTCATGTAGTTTTAAACTACTGTCAAGTGACGAAGACAATACCCGATTCAAGCACCTTCCTTCTCTAAACTTCCATGAGGACAATGGGCTTCGATGGATTTAATGCGCATCAAACCCGCTACGCGACGGATATTTTAGTGAATCATGATTTCAGCCCCCGATTGAACCGTGTGGGGACAGGGAAGGACAGAATAGTCCCACTGTAGCTTATGCATGTCGTAATAGGCGACTAAAATGGGTACCCAGCGTCTGGGGGAATAGCCGGGCATCCTGCCCCTGGGGATTATATCAGGGGACCTCAGGGACTTGCCTTCTTTAGCAAGTACGGGTATTATGATCCCGAGGTACCCTAGTGATCTTTTTCTTTCACATGGGGTTTACTGACTTTGATAAACACGAGTGACGCGCCCCGGGATACCCTAGCGATCCTTCTCTATTTTCGACCCTCCTTCTTGTCAACCAATTTGTCTTTTCCTCAATTTCTTCTCGTCTAGACCACAGATAATTCTTGTTTGGCGCAGCATAGCCATATTTGGCTCATGCGCCAATAAACTTTACTTTCTTACATGACCTTTTTGTCTATCGATCTTGTTTTAATGTCTAGATCACAGATTTACCTTGTTTGGAGCAGTATGGCCACATCTGGCTCTCTTGCGCCAATAAAACTTCACTATCATCATCATCATCCAACCCCCCGATTCGACAGAAGCAACACCAGCTTAGAGCAATCTGGCTGCAAATCCCCTCGGACAAATGGTGGTTCGTTTTCACAATTCTTCTACTCTATAAACATCATTCAAAGTAGTGAGTTTTACTGCCTCAAATGAATTGTGTGATGATTTCCTTCAGTTTAGAAAACTTACTTTTTGGAATTTCTAAAACTGGTTTGCTTACTAAAAACTTCAAAAAGAATGTCATTCTTTCACAAATTGAGTTTAGTTCTCGAAAAGAAGTTGCACCTGTGCTCATACACAGTTATCTTCATAGAATACAGTCTTAAACATGTGACCCTCCGGTTTCATTGTCAAGATATCTCTAAATAACAGGCAAAGTTTCAACCCGTAACCCGTTTCCCACCTTTCACATCACAAACGTGGATGAAGTTTGAGATTATATTCCAATTAAAACATAGCTCTCTTACTCGCATGAAGTATGGACAAAGTACCATTTAAGTTTTGTCCTTTGTCTTCTGATACTGTTCCCAAACAAGTTGCTTCAGCATTATAGCCTGTTGAATAACTATATCGTGATAAACAATCAAATAAAATCCCATGTAATAAATACCAAAGGATCAACACAGAACTCAATCTTTTCAAACAACTACAAGAATTTTTTCATAATAAAAATTTTAATCTTTCCCTGAAACTATTTTATCATGGTTTCGATCAAGAAAATATAAAATCATTTAAATCTCTTAGTAAATCTAAGAAACATAAAACTGTTATAATCTACACGAGAGAGAGAGAATCCAAAAACATATGTAATGGGGAAAAAAAAATTTCTCTCAGATATTTGTTGTACTAGACGCTTCAAAACAACATTACCACATAACATTTTTTCTAAAAATAGCATTTTACAAATTATCACGCACCACATCAGGCATGGAGGAAAACTTATAACAGTTTAAAAAAAAAAAAAAAAAAGAAACCAGTCCATTCCAAAACTACCAAAGACATAACTATAACTCTCTCAAAAAAAGTTTCCAATTGCTTTTCAGAACAGCAGATTTCTTCAAAAGAAAACGGGAAGAAAAGTCTATCTCCTTTTTTTTGAGAATGTCTTAGTTTTTCTGTGAAGAAGGAAAAAAGGAACACGTCATCTAGGGTAAACCCGGCCAAAGCCTCTGCCCAGCAGAAAAGCCGACCTTAAAAGTCAGCATCGCGGAACATGTGCTTCCTGTCGCTTCTCATCCACTGGAGCTGAAGGACTTGTGCGGAGAAAAAAAGGGGGAAATAAAAAAAATCCCAAGTCAAAAGAAGTTGAAATTGAGATGGACGTTTAGAGGAAGTAAAGGCTGCTGCATTGCGCGTGCGCATCATTAAGAATTGAGATGGCAGATGCTTGTTTGGATTTAAAGTGTATGAAAGCTCATACAGATGGGCAAATACTTGGTAGTTATATGATAACACGATACATCTCACGTGTGTTCAATCAATCTTTAAGAATATAAGAATGGAGAAAAAAAGAAATGTATACTAATTATTTCAGTTCGATTCAAAATATAATGAAGTGGCCGCGATCATGGCTTCGGATTCCAAGCCGGCGGTTTTCGTTCAGTCATGGGTTCGATCCTTGGCAGCTAAAGACCCACCGTGTAGCCGGGACTGATGCACGTTAAATCTGTCGGGGATCAAAGTCCTCCCAAGGCGTGGTGTGAAAGTTAGGAGAAGGGAGTGCCAGCTCAGGTGTCGTCCTCGTCACTTGACCGAGGTTCAAAATTATTAGGTCCATTGCCAACAGACCCCATGTTGCTTCTTGTGGGACGTTAATAAAAACTAAACTCAAAATATAATGATACGTTGCAATTGGACACACATTACTTCTTTGGACATGGACCATTTTTTTTATGGAGACTAACCGTACAGTTTAACCATACAGACTAATACAGTTTTAATGATTTGTTAAAATGTTTTTTCATTTAAAACAAAAATTATAAAGCTTGTTATGGATTGAAATAAAAGTAAAAAATAATAATAAATTTATAAAAGTATATTAAACTAAATAGCACGATCGTTGTGAATATGTTATCCTAACTTCTCAAGAGTAGCTCCCAAAATTGAGCATACACCTTTCATTCTGTTTTCGAACGGTCCGAAACAGTATTATTAAATACTGTTTTATGTTTAATATTTATAGAAAGAATAAAATACACATTAAGAAATAGATTTGACTAATAACCAAAAATGAAGAATCGATACTATTTTAAATAACGTCAAAATTTTTACGACAAAGTTCCAAATTTCTGGGTCACAAAATCAAGTATACACTCTTTAAAAATAGAGATTTTGCAACAATTAATGTAATGATTTAATTTAATAGGTTTGGATTTTTTTTACGATTTAAATGTTTGAATTCTAGGAGAAAAAAAATATTTAGATGTGAAAATGAGCTCCTTAACTATATAAAACTAATAGAGAAATTTGGTAAATTGTCTTTCTAATGTCTGAAGTAAGTAAATTTCTCTGTGATATTGGAAAGGAAGTTCAATGCAGTGTTAACGATGACTACAAAAAGTTATCCAGGTGTATTAATTTGAGGAAATTGCAAATAAAATCGGAAATAAATTCAATTCATAACGGAAAAAAAGGAGAAAAACAAAATCTCTAGTCAAAAGAAATTGAAATGGATGTTTAGAGAAAGTAAAGACTGCTACATAGTGAGTGCGCTTTATTAAGAACTGACTGCTTGTTCGGATTTAAGTGCATGAAATCATATAACAGAAGGGCACATGCTTTGTTGTTTTTCGGCAAATTTAGGGAAATAAGAAGAGCGATTGATTGATCGCTTTTTTTTAACATCGCACTAGAAGCAAGAAGAGGTCTGTTGGCAACGGACCTTGTAATTTTGAACCTCAGTCAAGTGACGAGGACGATACCTAGCTGGCACCCCTATCCTAACTTCCACAGCACGCCAACGGGAGGACTTTGGACCCCGACAGATTTAACGTGCATCAGCCCCGGCTACACGGTGGGTCTTTGGTGGCATCAAGTCTCGAACCCGTGTCTCTATGAAAACCGCCAGCCGCAACGAAACCGCGGTCATGACCACTAGGCTACCGTGGCCTCAATACCTGAGCTACTAACACTGCCCTCTCCAAACTTCCAAACCACGCCATTGGGAGGACTTTGGGACTCGACAGATTTAACGTGCATCAGTCCCGGCTACACGTTGAGTCTGAAGGAGCACCAATCAACGTTTTTGGAAGTGATGGTCGATGGTATGCTTGGCGAGTGAGTGATAGTGGAGTTAAATGGCGCAAGAGCTAGATGTGGCACAAGATAGTTTGCCAAACAAGATGTAACTGTGATCTAACACATCGATCAATAACTCCCGAGACTAACCCAGAGATGGAGCTCGTAGTAAACCAGTAACCAGGTCTTTCTAGAGTACTAACCTTTTCTTGAAACGTGTCAAAATTTTAAGTCGATCGGACCAGGAAAAAGGTTTTTTGAAGTGAAGTGAAAAAGGTTTTTTCCAAGTGGGTGCCGCGATTGCTTTCGATGGAACAAAAACAGTCGATGATTCAGAAAGCTGTTTATCGCTATTTACTCGCAACAAAAAAGATTTCTTGCGAAAAAAAAAAAAAATTTTTAAAAAAAAAAAAAAAAAAAAAGATTTGGAAAAGCGTTGGAACGATTGTATCACCCTAAAAGGTGATTAACAAAAGGTGTTATGTTGATGAATAAAAAAAAAATTTGCAAAAAAAATGTTGTTTTCAATTTTAGACTAGGGAGTTATTGATCGATGTGTTAGACGTTTGAAAAAATAGAAAAAAATAAGTTGATAAGAAAGAGAACCGAAAGAATTCATAGAGAAGGGTATCTTTTGTATCTTATCTTTTTTTTTCCCCCATGACTGTTGTATTTCGGGTTATGATGCCCATATCTACCTGACGAAGTTAAGACCCAAGGGGTATGTTTGGTGAAATCTAAACTCTGGTATATTTGATGGAACCATCAAACACATTATTCTTATTGTCAAGCATAGAGGAGTTCTTACACAGGGTTGTTGTTTGAAAAAGATGCGGGAAAGTCTGCTTTTGATGACAAGAGTCACATGAACCAAATGAAATACCAGGATAAGAAGAATAATTTAAAACTAAGTTCTTTAAATAAATCATCAGATATTAGGTTAAGGGCTGCATTGTATATTTTAGCAGGGTATATTAGGAGCTCAAATGGTATTACAAGAAAAATTGGCAAAAATATCTAGTGAAACAATACAAACCCTTTTCCAAATCAAGGCGCATCATTTGGTGAGTGAGTGAAACAGAAGATTATTGGCGCAAGAGCCAAATGTGGCTATGCTGCGCCAAACAAGATGTAACTGTGGTCTAGACGTGCGAAAAAAATTCGAAAGAAAAGACAAATTGGTTGACAAGAAGGAGGGTCGAAATTAGAGAAAGACCCGGGGGTGCGCATCATTTGGAGTGATTGTTAAATAACGTCGCACTGAGAAGAGGGCTATTGGCAGAATCCCCTCAATTGATTGAGTTCACTCAAAGGCTTTACAGCTACAAATCGACCCCTAGGGAGACAATCACGCCCACACGCAGCATTTATTGGCAAAAAGAATTTTTCTATGGCAATAAAGGGGATGGCATAATAGTACATGATGGAGAAAAGAACAAAAGATCATACACAATTTTGAAATTCAAAAGAAAATAAAAGCTAACAACGTGTTTACAAAAGGTGACGTCATTGTTCTAATATATTTCCAGTTTTTTATTTTTCTTTCTTTTTTTGAACACTCGAACAAGTGACAAGGGCGGCACCTGAGCTGATCCCCTATCTAAACTTTCACATGACGTCATTGGGAAAACATTGAGCCACGACAAATTTAACGTGCATCAAACATAGCGGGTATTTAATGGCATCAGTGCTCAAACCTATGACTCGCTGAAAACCTCCGGCCGCGAGCGAGTACAGGACAATGACCAGTGGGCTAATGCAACCACGCGACCCAATTGGTTGGTATTCCAAATACAGAAGTATGTGCAACGAAATATTATCTTACATTTTTTGAAAAAAAGTTATTATACTACTGTCTTTACAATAGACGATTCTAGGTCACAGATTTCCTCCCCAATGCCGTCTGTAATTATGGCAACAACAGTTGAGAATGGACATCACTCTTTTCCCCGTTTCATTTTTATAAACAGACTTCTAATGAAAACGAAATTTTGAGTTTCACGCGATCATCGTTCTTTTTTTTATCTGCATCATTAAAATATTTGTTTAAAATCTGTATAACATTTTATAAATATTGTTAACATGTGCATAGTTAAAAAAAATTTTTAAATTTTCTTACACATTTATGTAACGGAACTAAACAACTCATTTGAACTTTTTAAATTAAATCAATTTGTATACGCATATGCATTATATTAATATTTTAAGGATATGTTTCAATAACTTATATACTTTCATTCAAAAAAATTATCATTTTGAAAAAAAGAAACGTCATTTTTTTAATATTTAAAATGGATTCTACATTTAACATAAAGCACGTCCAGATTGAAAGGAATTCAGACCTCAACTGAAGTGTTGAAAATAAATGCAGTGTGGCTAAAATAAAATTAGTCGACAACATGATAACCGATGGAGGAAGAACGAACATGAGTAATTTTGACTCTCCTATTCTAAAGTAACAGACAAGGGTGTATTTTTAGTTTTGTGACTCGGAAATCTGTCACTTCAACGTAAAAATTATATATTTTTTCTTTGTCTTATACATTTACTAATGTACATTTTATTGTTCTTACAATTATAAAAGGAAAGTAAGTGTGGTATATATACTCAATTTTGAGGAGCCATAGAAGTTAATGATTTCAAATCTTTTACCAACTCTCGGCACGCTTTTTGATTTCAATTTTCCTAACGTACCCTTTATAAAAACACTCATATGTAACAGCAGTATTCACCGTTAACTGAACCGCATACCCGAAGTTAGGAAACCGAGATCATGAAAAAGTAAACCACCGGTTTAAAACTTTATTTCTCCATTATGTTTTCAATTCATGTGACTCAAATCCGAGTTTCCTAACCTGTGAATATTGATTGAATCTTATCAACCAAAATGAGCCCCGTAACTTCGACTGATTTGTTTACCATTTCTAACTTCGATCAGATCATGTTACACTCACTTTTCTTAACACAAAACACATACCAAAACTTATATCAATGATAATCCGATTTTTAAAATTATGTATAAAGCATTAATTTTTAAAATTATATTTCAATAGATAGTTTAGTTTTTTATTAACGTGGCACTAGAAACAACACGAGGGCTATTGGCGACGGACCTCGTAATTTTGAACCTCGGTCAAGTGACGAGAACGACACCTGAGCGAACACCTCCTCTCCTATCTTCCACACCACGTCAACGGGAGGACTTTGGACCCCGACAGATATAACATGCATCAGTCCCGGCTACATTAGCGGCCAAGGATAGAATCCGAACGAAAGCCGCTGGCCACGAATCCAATGCCTTAACCACTAGGTTACCGCGGCCACGTAAAGCAAGTGGAAACATATAAATACTGAACTACAGAAAGCTGGTTGTGCGTGTGGTGGGGGACTTCCGGCATTCATACGACACGCTCCCTGTAACTTCAGAAGATTAAACAAGTCTCGAATGCTTGGAAAGAATCATTGATCGTACCCTAAAAAAAGAGATCAAACTAAATGTGATAATTGGATAGGAATAACCTTACTGTCTGTTACATGAAAAATCTTTACTAGAATTATTGTTAATAAAAAATAAGATGAAAGATAGTATAAACAAAACTATTAAACTTACAAGCTGAGTTAAGTGGTGGAAAAAGAACAGTACACCACATTTTTTTTTCTATAGAACAATGTATTGAACTAAATTCAACTTTAAACCCGAATTGATTTCGAAAAAGTACTTGACAGCATAAACAGAGACCGTCATAATCTCAAACTTCCAGGATATCTTAGAGAAAAAAAGATGGTACGCCCCACAGAGTAAAAGTAGTAAGATACCAAAAAACAATAAGCCTCGTGGGAAAGAAAAGATATCTGGGGTACCTCAGAATCATGATACCTATACTTACATGTAGAAGGTAAGTTCCTGTAGGGATTTTTTTGTTTGGGTTCAGCTTGGAGACCCGAACCCGAGTTCGTCGCATCTAACATAATGTCGCGATATCGATCATTTACAAAAGACAAATCTCACTATTTCCACACCAAAAAAGGCATAATTAAATCTAACATACAAAAAGTGTGTTATTTTTAAAGGAAAACTCTGTCAGAACAAAATAATTATTGATAATCACTTTGCCATAATCCACACCTGACTTTGCGGCCTGCTAATTTCGAGAAAAGTTTCATTTCCCTAAACATTCACTGCGCCATATGAGGAATTGGAGGTCCATTAACGATTTACAACTATTGTGCCATGCGGTTGGAATGGACGTTGAGTTAATACTATCATTTTTATTTGTACGGAATCCCTTCTCATTTAGCACGTCGGGTTATTCCAGCTCGATTCGAATGCCTCCATCCAAGCTCGCGACTATAACCACTCAATTATCACCCATCATTCCGTGCGAAGATCTTGTTGCTATCAAGACTCGAACACATGACCAGTCTGTTAACGGTCACAAAGCTGAAGCAATCGGCCGCATCGAAATGTTGTTAATTCGTCGCAAGTTGATTGTTTATTAACATCGCAAGAGCCAGATGTGGCTAAGCTGCGCTAAACAAGATGTAACGTGTGAGATAAAATTGGTTGACAAGAAGGAGGGTCGCTAAGATAACCCGGGGTGCGTCACCAAGAAATGAGAAGGGATTCCGTACAAATAAAAATGATAGTATTAACTCAATGTCCATTCCAACCGCATGGCACAATAGTTTTAAACCGTTAATGGGCCTCCAATTCCTCATATGGCGCAGTGAATGTTTAGGGAAATGGAACTTTTCTCGAAATCACCAAGCGTATGCTACCAGCGACGCACCTCATAACTTTGATCCACAACGCAGACAAGGACGGTATACGTGCAAACACTTGATTCTCCTTGACATACAGAATTAAGCTGTAACAGTTATATAACAATTTATGATTTAAACGGGTGCAATTTTGTACCTTGAAGGTTTTTTTAATGTGTTTTGGAAACAAAATTAAATTAATTAATTAACAAGTTGATTATAATGTTTCAAAAAGGTTTCAACACAGTATTTAAGAAAAACATATGTGAATATGTAAATTCTACATACAATTTGAAATTTAATAATATATATTTAGCTAGCATTAAATTCTTTTTCTCAAAGCAATGTTTATTAATCAAATACAATTTTTTACTTATATGTTTTAATGTAAATGAAGTGCAGAAAATTTTTTTATTATTGTGAACAAGACACATACCTAAACTTAAATTAGTGATAATCTGATTTTTAAAAATATGTATAAAATGTTAATTTTTAAAATTATATTTCAATAGGAATGATACAGTCGGGGATAAAAAAAAAACAGCATTTTGAGGAAATAGAAAATTTTACATAATCTTGAGTACTGTTTAAGAATCCGTAACGTTGCCTTGTCGTGCTAATATCATTCGTGTTTTTTCAAGCCAACACCAGAACCTCGGTTTTACTTTGTAATTCATCTCGGCACAAGCATATTTTTTTAAGAACATTAACTTTAAGAAGTGCATGATCAAAGTGGTTAAATTGTGTAAATAAAAATGCAAGTATCAACAAATAAAAGGACTAGATATACTCGGCCTTGTGCTATGATGAACATTTATGCAATTTAATGTGAATTATACATAACTGTTGTGTTTGTGTCATGTATCGAATACAAAAGAAATTGTTTTATTTATTCTGTGTTGGAATTCATGCATAGAATAAAATCTGAATATACTGCACCAAATATTTTTTAAAATTTTTGTAGCATTTTTGGGTCACATTATAAAAAAAAAGCAAGATATGAAATATCTGTGTTTAAACCTTAATTACATAAAAATCAAATTTAGAATTACAACACAAATAAGTAGAAGTTCCTAATCCCGAGTCATTTCAGTTTAAAACAGATAACTTTAAATGCAACTTTTTAAATGCAATGCGCTTTAATGCAACTTTTTCTCTCCAGATCCACCTCCGCTGAGAACGGAGTTGCGAGAAAAAAAACGGGTATATAGGGGAATAAAGAATAGAATTGCTTCTACTTTTGAGAATCATAAAACTTTTTTTCTCCTCTTCTATAGAGAAACTGGAATAACTTCGAGCAGAGAAATCCTTTTTTTTTATTTTTATATATATCTCCAGTTTCATCACTATTTTCTTTTCCAATGGTGAATAGGAGAAGAAAAAAGTGAATCGTTTTAGTTCTCTCTTCGGAGCCAACTTTTTTTCTATGTTTCGTCGGACAGAATGAATCAGTTGGGCATTTGGCAAACCATTTTCTAGTTTCTGCTGATACATCCCAACGGATTGGCCAGTCCCCTGTTTAGCTTTGATAGAGTTAAGTGCATTCGACTCAATGAAGGCAGGTTTCGGATAAATCAGTTCGACCTTGTTTCGTCTAGCGGCTTACACGAAAGAACTTATTCAAACGGATTTGATGAATGTCCTTTCAGAGTGGGGGGAATAGATATTTTGAAATCCAATGCAGAATACAGAATACGAAATCCACACTTCTCGAACAATGAATTTTTTCGATACATTTATTTTTTTCCTCGCTTTGTTTCCCAAAACTTCTTAAATTAAAATTACCAACGCCCTGATATTGATTGCATAGCACTTGCAAATTCACATATTCGTACCATTTATTTAATCTCTTCAGATGAGAGATAGTTCTTTTTTCATTCAAGTGCATTCAAATAAAGGAAAAAACATCTTGTTTCAAATATTTTATCCTATTGACCGATAATAATCAATGCGGCACATAGAAGAAAAACAAATGCAAGTCTTGCAGTTTCGAGTATCGGCAGAGTGACGAGGACGACATCCTAGCGGGCGCTCTTCTCTCCTCATCTCTGCCACAGAAACATGAGGAATTTTAGCCCTAGTATATTTAAGGTACAGAAACTTCTCCATCCAACGGATCTTTAGTGGCATTTGGACTCGTACCCAAGACTCGATGAAAACAACATCAGTCACGAGTTCGATGCCCTGACCTCTCCTCTACCGCCACCGTGCCTACTTTCGAAACGCAATATTGAGAAGAGTAGACATGAGGTACGCAACCCTGTCATTACATGAAGAGATGATAAGCAATTAATTTGAAACCACGATAAAGTAACGAGGACGTTACCTGATCATTCTAACTTACATACCAATGCGAGATCTTTGAGTTCATTTCCATTAAACGTGAAGAAGCACCCTCACCACCACACACACTATTCCTTATGATGGATTTGTTGAAGAATTGGAACTCGAACACGCAGCTCGAGCATCACGTTTAGAGCGAGATGATTTTTGAAATTTAATATGAAACAACCCCTTTATTCCAAGTAGCGTTTGGATGGAATATTATGCGTCAGTTATGATGGTCAGAAAATTTACTTGGTAATCAATTCTATGATTGCAATAATTCAAAAACAAATGCGGATTTTAATTCCAGTTTAAAATGTATTTGTGTGTATATATTCTATTTCTAATCGTATATTTTTAATAGAAATTATATTTTTTAAAATACAAATTTAAAAAATTGTGTACTAAAAGTAAAGTATTACGAAAAGCTTTAACCCCTCTTCATTAAACAAAATTTCAGAAACAAATATTTTTCATCAAAATTCAGTTAGAATTAGACATTGTTGATAACGCAAAGGATGAGTTTCATTTTTCTTTACAAAAAGAAAACATGACACTCGGATTTTTAAGTTAATAATTCTGTAAAAGTGGGCGCTACGAATTTATTCTTATAATGACCAATCTTTGATTTAAAATTATCATACATACCTTTGAATAAATTACTACAGATCAATTTCTCATTAATGGCATATTCACTGCGCTTAGCTTCCATCCATTTTAAAATTTCAATTTAAACTTCAGTCGTTTTTAAAATTTGTAATTTTATTACAATGGGCAGGCGTAGGAAAATTTTAATGGCATGCTATCAAATTGTTGTCCCACTACTTAAACATAATGTATACTTAAATATACTAAATGTTACCCTTTATGTATAACAAGACTTTATTTCAGGAGGAAAAAAAATACCTGGCGAGTGAAAGTTGGAGTTTATGCTTATGCTGCGGCTTTGCCATAAACTCTGCATACTTATTTGGCTATGCTGTGCAAAGCAATATTTTACACAGATTTGGAAGCAAAAAAGATGGAGGGGGGAAGGAAAAAATCGTTGATGAGAAGGTCGAAAATAGAGAAAGATGGCCAGGATATCAAGGGGCACGTGACCCGAGTTAAATATCACTAGGATATTTCCCGTTCATGACATCCGTGCTTACCTAAATAAGATAAGCTCCTGAGGAGACAAAATTACATGAAATCAACATTTTCAATGCATCAATGTTTATTCGAATACGATTTTATTTTTCGATAAAATGAAATGATTCGTACCAGGAATGATTAACTGGAATTACATATCTTCCGTTTGTGTACTTGTTACACATAAACTGTAATTACCAAAAGGCGGAAATGTCAGTTCTAGATGTAATGAAAAAAAAAAAGAGTATAATAATAATATATATACATTCAAATAAATCTTCACTGCTGTCCTGCCTGCTCACAATTTCGTGAAAGATGCGCATACATAAGGCTTACAGAAACTGTCTTAAAAGGAAATAAACATTAAAAGTTAAAATTCTTTTGTTAACGATTTTAACATGTTTGTGAACGTGAATAATTAAGTATTTTATTTGCGAGGCAAACTAACTCGAGTAACTGATTTTGCGAAGCAATGTCAATTATCATATCATCCTTTAACATTAAAATTAACAAGCCATAATTATCATGCTTTCATTTCCATACAACGTTAATTTTTTGCTATGTAGCACTTTAACATGCGTGTGTGTGTGTTCAGGCTAACTGTTTCATTGATTATTATTTTGTCTCTGTGAATTTCCTTTACAAGGTGCATTGCGTAAACTGGAAGCACAACATTTGATGTGAATGCCATAGCATTCATTATATATAAGAATTGGATTTTTGAGTACTTGGAAAACATGTAACTTGTTAAAATTTGGATATCACGATTAGTTTGATAATAAATTTAATTTTGGAGCTCAATTTTCTAACTGCCCTCGAAAAGGAAATCAACACAAAATCCGAGATTAAAGTCCTGCATATAATGGAAGTCGAGTTAGATTAATTCAAGCTTTCAGTTTTGAAATAAAATATTTATGTTCAAGTAATATTTGTATTAAACATTGGCGCATAACTAGAAATCCTAAAAGATACGCGAATATGGAAAGGAATCTAATCTATTTTTCGGAGAAACTAGCTGAGGACATGTCAAAGAATACTCTTCCCCTATTTTATCGACACATATGGAATCAGTCTTGAAGAAGTCAACAAACAGGCTTCACACAGTGAGAAATCTTTATAATCTTATATCAGTCATTTAAAAAATGAAGAAAATTGAATAAATTCTCCCTTAGACAGGAAATTAATCTTTGTTTTCACCCAAAATGATATTTAATTTAAACAAAATATAACGTGCTTTATAATATTCAGAGATAAAATTGCTCCAGCTTTTACGTCTCAGCTTAAGACGCTTAATTCATAGATGGAAAAATAAATATAAGTATTATGTAGAAGTATCAGAATTCAAAAAAATTCTAAAAAAGAATTTCTTACATTCTTTGTTAACACTGATTACACACTTCGTTTGCTAACACAATAATCTTTGTTAACACTGATATTACAATTATACCATTGGTATTGGAGATTCAACGCGTCATTTTAAGCCACAGTCAAGATATTTGCATGATACCTCAGATTGTGCCTCACTTCCCAAACTTTAATGCCACATCAAAGGAGGACACAAATGTTCAGTCCCATTTTTACTGGAGACAGACCTCGTGATATTAAACCTCGTTCAAGTGACGAGAATGACACTGGAGCTAATACCCCACTTCTTGAACTTATCATGCCAAACTTCAACAGAATGAACGTGTATCGGCTTCTCTATTACAACGAGTCTTTATCACAATTCGAGATAAAGACCCGTTCAGGACTCTGACCCACGATTCGAGAGAAACACCGACCATGAGTTGACAATCATGATACCTCTGCATCTGACCACGCACTTTATCATTCGGATTACCAAACATCTAATGACCCTCCGGATGTTAAGCTTCGAAACTACGTTATTGCAGCCCCCTTTTTCCCCTCTGTAGGAACAGGTGTATACGAACGATTTATAAACGCTTTATCGATACAGTTACATGAAAAATTTAGGGCATCAAATCCACTCAGTCTGTCTGTGGCTATTGTTACGGAGATAGGGTACAATTTTAAGTAATTTTTTAGATAAAAAACACTCCAACAATAGCAAAATCCGATTTCACTAAATATCAGAAAATGGCATGTTTATGTTCCAATTTAGTTTCGAAATTTTTTTTCCACATGATACATCAAATAATTTATTACAAAATTTAAATTTTAAGGATGCAGAGTAAATTGGTACACGTGATCAATCTGTTGATTTCGTATGCGAGTTATTTTTAATATCAGCATCTAGTCGAATCCCGTTCGCTAATATTTGATAATGACAGCCTTAATGGATCAATATAACACAATATATCGAATAATTATGAAAAAAAATCAAACATTCATTTAAAAAAAACAAAAACTTTGAATAATCGTGGAAAACTGTGGGGGAACAATTCAGAAAAACAAAAGCAAAAAAAAAAAATCGAGCAATTGAGAAAAAAATCAAATAATTGTGAAAGAAAAACATCAAACAATTGTGAGGGGAAAAAACATCGACCAGTTGGCGAAAAACATGGAACAATTGTGAAAAAAAGCATCAAATAATTATGAAAAATAAAACAATCTTGAGCTAAAATTTCAAACTTAAATACTAAATTTAATATATTATATAAACATAGAAGTTCAAAAAGTACTCTTTATGAAAATAGTGTTGCTAAGGGAAGTTGGCTTTACTATTGTATGTTGCTATTAGTTAAACGGCGTTAAAACAAATAGACTCGAATAGCCATTTGTTGCCAAATCAAAATTTGATTGGTGCCACGATGACTGTCACGTCAAATGATAACTAGATTCCTTGCATATCAAACAAAAATGAAAACAATGAGTTGCTTCCGGTGAATGTCCTCCAGATTAGGCGTAGTTTAATATTTATAATATTAAAATTAATTTAACCTCAACCAAATTTCCTCTCTTCTTCCATGAATAATTTCACAATAAATTTTGAAAATATGACTTGTCATGTACAGACAGGTCACGACAAACATTAAGAATCGAACATTTTAATGTAGTTAAAGATAGAATTTCAAAATTCAAATTTTCTTGTTCGGGTTTAAATAAATTCATAACGATCTACGTTTAAAAATCAATAAGCGCATTTTAATTGGATGACCTCGTATCAATCTCGAATTTGTTCCGCGCTCCGACAAATTTCATATCTCTAATTAGAATGAGATATGCAGGAACGTAGCATTCATTAGATAAAATCATACTTATCAAAGTTTTAGAGTAACATTTTAATATTTAAATCTAATCATAAAGTGAGACTTAAAAATTTCAAAAGGGAATGTTGATTTCCTTCACACACAATAAGTAGATTTTAAATATCTAATTTGTGGGTTATTTAATAATTTGATATAAATAAACAAGCTATGTGTAAAAACTCAGTTTAAGAATTAATTGATGTTTAAAATGTTTTAATACAATAGAATTAAAAACAATGCAAAAATAATAAAAACACAGCTTGACAATTTAAGCTTTGTTAATTAATTTTATCATTATTTTCTTTGTAAAGTTTTATTTGTATGTTTGTCATACAAAGATAGGTTAGCTGCTTTACCGCTCTGCATTTCAAAGCTGAATAGTTCTGTTACGAAGTTTTGAAACCAATATTAATACTTTTCCATCTTGAAATTTTAATTTAAATTGTTAAAAAAAAAGAAGAAAAAAACACCAATCTTGGTACTAAAAAAAAGAAAACACGTGTGCAGCACTGAAGCACATAAATCGAAAAAAACTGAAGAACTATTATATATATAAATTTACTTCAAATTAAATTTCAAATACTTGTATGTTTATTATTTTTTGTTTTAAATCTTTAAGAACATGTAATTCGTACTGAAAAAAAAAATATTTTAATGTTTTAGTAAGCTAGAATCCTTAACTTTTATTTTTAATTTTCAAAAAATTAACTAAAAACCATACGCTACTGTTAACCTCCACATCAAACGGCAATTATTTCAAATCATCACTGGAGATTGAGAAATTGTAACAATAGTAGTAAGATTGACATTAGAATCTACTCGGGCGTAAAAGATTCTCAGAACGAAATTTGAGAACAATAGACAGCATGTATTTTTTTTAAAATAAAAAGCTGAAAAATTTTATTACACTTACATTTTATTAATTTAAAAAATTTATTACACATTTTATTTACTTACACTGAGTCAATGCTTCACAAATGATTATAGTATAATGATTTAGAATTATTCGTGTACTGACCTAGCCATCTGAGACATTTCAAATGGAATCTTTTTGCTGTTGTGATTTACTCACTGCGACATATTCGTTCCCTGCCTTATTTTCCTTTCGAATGGTGTGAAAATTAGGAGGTGCCAGCACATGTATCGACCGAAGCTCAGAATAACAAGGCCCTCATGTTGCTTTCAGTGCGACTTCAATTAATCTAAGCAAGCCATTTCGAATGGTCTAACTTTGTTCTGGGAATACTTTCCATAAAAATTAGTCTCGATTATTCCGGCAATTCTCTCTCTATACTTATTTCAATGATATTTGTTAATCTCATTGACATTTGTGTTAATACTTGAAATTTTCTGATCTAACCTATTAATGGCACACACAAAAAACACTACAACTTATTTCAAAAATTAACAAAGTAGAATGCGTGCTTTTAATACATTTACAAAAAAAAATTTCTAATAAACATACGACTGATAGAAGAAAGAATGTACTGATTTGACACGAAACGAAAGCAAACAAATAAATCGTTTGCGATTGAATATGCAACAATTTGAATAGTTTTTAATCAGTGCATGAAATATTTACAAAAAAATAAAAATATTGACGAAATAAAGAGTTATCAAAAAAGTGCGAACAAGAAAGCGAACTTTTTATTACATTCGATCTTCATAAGACAATATTCTTATTTCGTGCAAGTGACTCGTTGGGATCGATGAATTGGAATTATTCTACCAGAAAGTAGAATAATTGTCTGATAATGTAATATCGTCTGAGTC
The DNA here is from genome assembly GCA_019974015.1 of Nephila pilipes. Lineage (NCBI taxonomy): Eukaryota > Metazoa > Arthropoda > Arachnida > Araneae > Nephilidae > Nephila > Nephila pilipes. The sequence goes on from BMAW01037758.1 coordinate 342,418, forward strand.
ACAGTTAAAAATAATATTATAAAAACTTTAGTCACATTAATTAAGTCTCTAAATGGCGTCGAAATTCTGTATAAAATATATTTTAGCATCCAAAATTCAATGTCATGAAAACGACTCCTTCTCCCCCCCCCCCCGCATTATCGAAATAAAACTAATGCCAAAACAAATAATATTCAGACGGAATTTTTCCAATTATAATGTATTTTTAATGGTTTTAAATGCATTTCGAGTGAACCTCTACAGAATTATGATTTCTAAAAAAAACAAACGAAAGATCAATTTATCGCACGTGCATGGGGCACACACAAATTACAAACCAGTATGTCTCAAGGTCAAACCTGTTAAGTGTTTTCTTTCCGAGGAATGAACTCATAATCTCCTCTCTTATTTGCACTTTATGTCCATTGCGAATACATTTTTTTTTAAAAAAAATTATTTCCTTTTATCAATATTCGGAGCAGTGAGAATAAAAAAATTTCTTTTCATAAAATAATGAAAGATGCTTCTCGATAAATCTAAGTGTAATTCTAAAACAATCTTTGACTTCTAGAACTATACTTGCAGAACCAAAAAATAAATAAAAAAGGAGTTCTTGCACACTCTTTGTAAATTTTTTTGAAACATTTTGAACACATATTTTTTACAAAGAAAGGAAAAGTGACAAAATAACCTATATTCACGTATATATCGCATCGTGTATCACGCAATCCAAAAAATTGAATTTTGAAAGTTTAAAAATTTCAACTTTTCTGTCGGTATTTAACGTTAAAAAGTTGAATAATTCTACAGTAAATTTTATTAGATATTTAATGCTTAAATTTTTCTGTACAGTACAGTTTTATCAAACCAAAATATCATTAGTTTGTAGAAATTATAAAACATAAAACTAAGGCAAGATTCACTCTCTCTGTTAACGAGAAGGTTTAATCTTAATTGAAATTTAAACTTAAAAATTTCCGAGGTCAAAAGTATTTTTCACGATTTTATATTATACATTTTTATTTACTTCTAACTTATCAGTAATACTCGTACCTTATAATTATAAGGTAGAAAAAGAATATTGAAACTATGCATAATTCCATATCGAATATTTCGCTCAGAATATTTCGCTACCCACTGGGAGAAATCAAAACAAATAATCAAAATAGCAATGAATTCAGAAAAGAAAAAAAAAAAATGCTAGCTTTTTCCTAAGCTAACAAAGGAATTATTTCTATATAGAACTAGAAATTTCCATTTATACAACTACAGATTACATTATTTCGTTAAGTAAATTTATTTTCGATATTTAGAATTAGCTTGATTTCATTTATTATTTCAAATCATAAGAAATGCCTTCAACAACATAATGAAATGTTCCTTTTTAAAGTAAGAAATAGATACATATAATAAACGATCCTTACCTCATTCAATCAGGTCATAGACAGAAAAAGAAATATATCCCAGAGAAACGACGATCACATGCACTCTCGTTAAAATTCAACTCGCCATCTCCGAGTTGTGACAGCAGAACAGATGGATCGTGATGTCACGAGATGTTCTGACGAATCCAGCCGCGACCACGTGTGGATTGTAGTCGCTGCTGCGGAACGACGTCGAGCTTTCAGGAAGGGTTGCCAAGGAAAGGATGGATCTCGCCAAAGATAAAAAGTTGCCAAGTTGACGCCAATGACGGGTGAGAATGTCCGATTAGTCACCATTCGTGTCGCGTTTCGGGTTTTTTTTTCTTTAATGAGCATAGTAATTTTGGAAAGATGGTGCTTGGAAATGGATTGCGTAAAGTGCATTTAGTTTTCGTGAAAAAGTATGAAAATGGATTCGATATTAAAATGATTTTTGACTGGATTTTGCAATGGCATGCGTTTCGTTTTTAGATAGTTGGCAGTTTTTCAAAAATAAAATTGTTCATTCTGAACTTCCTTAATCAGTTAAAAACAAATCAAACTTCCTCAATAGAATTAGATACACGGATTTTTCTCTACAGATATATTTAATTTCAACAATTTATAATTTTTCAGTGAAATTATTTTAATTCATAGGTAGAATAACAAGGGAAGTAGCATCCAGCTATATACGGTCCTCTAGATGAAATGCTTGTTGATGTAAAGAGTAAAGATGATACAAAATGAAGGATATACTGTTGACAATTACCTATTGTAAACTTTAAAGTGATAGTAATTAAATCAAATATCTTTTTTCTGATTTTTTTAATTTACATTGCGGCTAAATTTAGAATTTTCAAACACTAAAAAAAAAAAGATCACTTTATTTTAAACCTTGACATTATATTTAAAAAACTTATGGTTAATGAGGTTTCATACTCTTTTCAATGACAGCAAAACACAGTATTGAACAGATAAAAAAATTCAAAATTTAAATATCTAAAAGAAATATATTTAAAAGAAAAAATACTATGAAATTATGCCAAATTATTCAATAAATTAGTTCAATATGCTATTTAATTTTCAAACAAAAATTTTAATGCAATTCCTTAGATTTTTTTTTTTTTTCGAATAATTTTTTTAAGAAAACACATTTCAAGAACTAAGCGTCGTTTTTTGAAAGAGACAAATGACTTAATACTCGTTAGACGAGAAATGTATGCTATTCCCTATTTTCGCACATTATTTTCTTCAAATTTCTTTTGAATTGAAGATAATTACTTGTTTAAAAGTGATTAAATTTAATGCAGTCGAAATGGTATTTAGTAATCTAAAAACTGATCTATGTTTTGACAATGGAGTCGGCTTTTCTATAGAAGGGTCTGGGGGCAGGAAACCATTTAGGACCCTAAATGTTGTAAAGTAAAAAAAAAAATTGTAAACATGAACATATGCTTATTTAATGCTGGATTTTTTTTTTCTGATATATTCAGAAAAATTACAATTATTTGCAATTTCTTTTTCGATGCTTAATATACCAAGTGCATTTAAGCATGTGCTTGACTAAAAAGTTCAGTTTACGTGAGGATACTCGGAAGTTTTCTGAATCAAATAACGAAAACTAATCATTCGTATTATCGTATTTGAGAAGATCGTCGAAAAATTTATAGATCTACTATAATAATGTTTATGATAAAAATAACTTTACGACATAGTGGCAACGATAGGAATATTGTCAAGTTTTCATTCGCAGAAATATATTATTCTAGTTCTTGATTGTGTTGGGGCCTCCTCAATTGCGGGTCCCCGGTTCATGGCACCCGTCACACGAGGGCTATTGGCGACGGATCTCGTCATTTTGAACGTCGATCAAGTGCCGATACCTAATATTTCCATTTTAAAAAACCTCACCACCTTCGGGAGAATTTCGAGCCTTGATAAAATAAATGCGCATCAAAACTTTTAAACAGCAATTTTTTAGTTTTATCAGGACTAGAAATAAAGCCGCAAGGAAACAATGGCGGCCCCGAGTTCGTGATCAGGACTAATAGACTGTAAAGGAATATACGAAAAGAAAACAGTAATGAAAGTTATGCTGAAAAAAAGAACAGAAGAATCAAAAATATATATATATCAAAGAGAATGTTAATAAGAAAATAGAAGTTTTTACTAATATTGTACCATTTGTAATATGGACCTCCTTATTTTCGATAAAACCGAGGTTGCGACCGCTGGAATGTCAGCCTTCCTTTCTGTCGCCTCCACCCAACATCCACTAAGGATTGGTGATCTCTTTTCTCGTAGTTTATTCTTTCACAGTGTTTTAGATTCGATTGTTGACTCATGCCACGATGTGAATAAGAAAAAAGAATGAATTAATTCATGTTATGCTAACTTTTGATGTGTATCGGGAGATTATTCTAACGAACCTACGTCAGTTTTTTGGAAAAGTTTTCAGAAACTGTGACTGGTGATACAAGCTGGGGCGATATCTGAAGAATTCGAGGCCGGAATAGGGGAAAAGGAACCGAATCAGATAGGGGTATGTAGGCTAAAAAAGGTTGAGAACTGCTAACTTAGAGCATGATCAAAATTTTCTTAACTTTAATGTCAAAAGAAAGATTTATTAGCTATCATAACTATGTATACAGCACACACATTTACATCTACATTAACTCAGAGATAATGTAAAATAGCAGTTGTCACTGCTAAGGCAAATTGGTGTTACCATTATGTGATATTTTGCCTCGGCACCAAAATAAATGTAACACTGATGCATTGCTTATTTTTGATTCAGCGGAATGAAAACTTTATTGTTGTTGTATTGAGTTGTCTCCGTATATTGTTCCTAGATTCATCTTTATACGCCGGTAATCAAGCTACAACAGAAACAATGTGTTGTTTCAAGGGAATCTGTTCCAAAGAAAGCGAAAGTTTCATTGGTAGGAAATAGTTAGCACGATGATTTTTTGGAATGTGAAAAGAGTCGTCTGCATAGACTGCTTAGAAGTAGGGAAAACGATCAATAAATAATTCCACATTGAGTTAATTCCCATTTCTCATGTCTAACACTGGTATTTTTTGAACCACATTTGATTTTTTGAATTTCATTTATTCATAATGAATAATTTATAATATTCATTATGAATATTTATATCAATATTTTTTTCTCCAAGAATAATTTAATATCAGTTTTCTGGTGTCCTATTGCTACGACTCTTTGAATGTGTTGGTTCAAAGTACTCTCGTTGGTGTTTATTTAATTTTTTTTTTTTTTCATCCTTCTAAATCGCTAATTATTTTCCGATTAAGGTAACGTATCAATCGTTAGTTAACTTTTGGGGTTTTTTTGCTTTGTTTTTTGGAATATTTTTTTTTCGGTTCATTAAAATGTTCAAGTGGAAATTTTTTTTGCTTCGTTCTTAAACATTAGTTTATCAAGTATATATTCTATAAATATATAACTCGTCTACGTGTTAAAGGGACTCGGTACCCTTGAACCATTTGTTTAAATTAATGCATTTAAAAATTTGGTTTTAGCAAGCTATATAGTGTTTCTATTCAACAAAATGATTTTATGTGAAAATTTGAATACATTTGAAAACAATTTTAAAAATTTAAGTTTTCTTAAAAAAAAAGTGAAAAATTTCAAAACTCTTCTCCTCCTTTATTTATTAATTTTTTACTATGAAAATTGTTTGTAATATTCTCAAAGATATTTTAAACAAATTTAGGGATTGATTTTGTAATTAAGTCTTGGAGAAAAAAAAAAAAAAATGTTAGTCGGCATGCTAAAATTCAGCAAAAACACAAATATCTTATTATTATTTTTTTTTTAAAAAAAAAGTATGCATTTTTTTGCAAAATTGATCCCTAATTTTGTTACATGTATTATACTGAAAAATCTACATGTGCACACAGAAAAAAATGGAAGTGATTGATTAATATTTGTGGGAGGAGTATCGTTTTAAATACAATGATGTATCGAAAAAACACAAACTGAGAAAAACCCTTTAGTTTATAACTCTGAAAAAATAAATATTACATGCTTCAATTAACATAAAATACCATTTTATATTATTAAGCTATATATTTTTCTTTGAAATAATAGCATTTTCACAAAATTTCATTACATATATTTTTAATAACTGATAATACTTTTCAAGGTATTAATTACAATTTTTACAAATACAACCATTTTTAAAAAATTTTGTACTTCATATATCACCAATATTATGAAAATATATAATGAATAAAAACATAAATTATGGAAAAAAAATTGTATTAATTGCCTTAATTTAAATATTATACATGCACATTTTATAATGAAAAAAATTATGATACAGATTTACATTATTATTTGCAAAAGTATACTTGTTTATAACACCTTCATTTTTTTTTTATCATTAATGCTTCTCTTTTTAAAACTGCTGTCTTTACTAGTTTACATGCTCACTGATTTTTGTAGTTCTTGTGTCTCATTCTAAACAATTTTTTCGCGATTACAGTAGTGAAATAGTGTACTGTATATTAGCTCTGCAAATAATCAAACTTTATTTCTTGTGCATATAACTTGCGAAGTAAAAACACTAAGGTATGGTATTAAAACGCGTTTAACTTGGTGGACATTTTTGCAGAAAGAATCGATATGAATGATTACTCCGCTTCGAAAGAAATTATTTCAGCTCATCTGGACCATCAATTACGATTATTTATGATCCAATACATGCTGATTTTGTTTCATATTTCTAAGATGTTTATAAAAGCTTTATTCAAAAGTTTCTATTCGTTGTCTTCTGTTGACAATTCCAAGAATTTTCTAAATTTACCTATATTGACTATATTTACTACCTCAGTGAATTATTGAACTAAATTTTGAATTGGTGTCATTTAGAATCAAATGTTTTTCGTAACTTTGCAATTCCCTCGTTAATACACAAAATGTTAACGAATAATCTTATTGTTTATTGAAGCATTTTGTAAGCGATGGATACACTTACAAGTGTTTAATTCCGAATAACATTAAATCGAAAAATGCAGATATCTAATTCAAAAGGATTGTTACAAGGAATTCAACCGTTCATTATGTACGGCTCAAGGATTTGAGGTGTTTTCGTTAAAGAAAGAAAATTAATTTAAACTTTTGAGACCGGATCAGACGAATACTTTCGAGCTATTTCTGATATCGAACTTTCAAGTTGGATGAAGCTGTTTTATAATTTCTGGTTTTCTCAATTGACTTGTTATTTTAAATGACAATTGGTCTTTCAGAGATCAGTGCTCTTCCTCTTCAGGTTATGATTGTGTTTTGCTTCCTCTGATCTTCTACCTTCAGAGAAATGCCATACAATTGATTGAATAGTTCAAACTCTGAGGAAAATTTCCCTATCACTGTTTTAACTTGGCAGTAAAATTGATGGTAGGTGTTGCAACAGTTTGTTGTCTTTAGCGAAAGGTATTAAGTTCAGTGCCACAATACAGAATCAGAGACGAGTGCTATCTTATGTGGCTGAAAACTTTTGTTTAAGATTTCATGCCATCAAGTGGATTATTCACACAAAACTGTGTTGCTTTCGAACTATTTGATCTGTTCTGATTCACTCATCCATGGAAACATTAAAAACATTTCTCCATCGAATGATACTGTTGTTGAAATTCAACAGATCTCAAAACACCTCAGAGATCAACGTCACTGTTTGTTTTCTTTTGTACGTTAGTTGGACATTTAGCGCAACGAAAGGGCTTTGACTTTTGACAAGACTGTCGTAAGCATAAGTGATCTTAATGTTAATATTCCTCAATATTTTAAAAGATTAGAGAGGAAAGTGTCCTGAAATCGAACGAAATATATATAAATCAAATACAGCAAACATCACGAAAAGATTTTCCAGACGTCTAAGAATGTCTTACCATCACTTTTCACTAGCTTTAAAGTGCAATTGTCAGGTCATGCGGTAACTTTTAAAAATACCTGAATGATTCATTTTAGGTTCAGTACAATTTAACTTACAGCGCCGGAGGTGATAGGCATGAGCACGTCTGTTTCTATAAGTTTGGCTTCTCACGGAGAAATATTCTTAATTAGGCTTTGAAAAATTAACATTAATCGCACCAAATTTTAGTATTAATTTCTAGTAAAAGTTCTTTGTTCTTTTTTATCAAATATTAAAGATATTTAATCCTTCTTAATTTTGTTTAATGTACATTGTTTAGTCCTATGTTTTGTTATTGCCTTTTACTGTCTGGAATATAGTGTTTATATCTTGTTCTGCTAAGCCTGTGTGATGCTTATTTGGTACACAGGACGTTGTTTGTTATTCAATAAAAAAAAAAAAAAGAGGATTTTAGAAATTCTGGTGATTTTCTGGCGACTTCTTTTAACCTCAAATGTGAGCAGGCGAAAGAATAGCAAATATTGTCGTCATATGCCACTAAATTCGAGTTTGCACCTTAAAACTATATTACAAATTGAATCGAAGAATTCACACTAAACATAAATTACACTAAGACATTAAATTGAACCACTTTAATGTTATTCAGCATTTCTTAAAAGTGATCCGATTTAAATGGAAATTTTTAAAAAACATATCATTTCTGCAGCAGCGTAAACTTCTGCAGATATGACATGTTCCACTGTAATGGATGAGGTTTTGAAAGACACCAGAAAATCACACACATTTCTATTAAACAATTTGAATCAGTGGTCTGCATTTTTTGATTTGGAGTCATTCGGAATTACGCGTTTGTGGCATTCACGACAGCCGATCCCCTGTATATCCTATGTATATTCCTGGTTAGTGCTTACAAAATGCTTGGCAAATAGACATTAAGTTTAATACGCGGTTAAAATTTACTTGGCAAAGCATTAGCAGATTTAATTTTTATACCATTACTTTGCAATTATAATAAGATATTTTTTTAACGACATAACCTTTTAACGACTATACTTCCAATCTCAATGAATTAATGTACTGTATATTAGCTCTGCAAATATTGTTATTCCGTTTATATCGCGGTTACTCTTTTCTTGGTAAAGCATAAGCAGATTTATCACTTGTGCCTACAACTTGCGATGTAAAAACATTATTTCGACTAGCTGAAAAAATTTTCCTTGAATTCAAACGAGTTTAAATTGGTGGAATATAAATGGCGATTTCTCCGCTACAAAAGAAATTATTTCAGGTAGAAAGCAAAGGACACCAATTGTAAATATTTATGATCGAATACATGCTAAATTTTTTTCATATTCCTAAGGTGTTTATAAAAGCTTTATTTATAAGTTTCTTTTCGTGTTCTGCTGATGAGCCAATTTCAGTGAAATAGTGAACTATATGAATTGGTGTCATTTTGAAAAGTGTTTTTCGAACGTCCTTGATTTCGGAAATCTCGTTGTCAGTAAAAATTTTATTCACAAAGGCTTCACCAAAAATCTTATTCTGAATTAAAAAAATGCGTTTTCACTTTTCTTATTCGCAATGAGTGGTACTAAAGTTAAAGAAAAGGCGGATTTAGCTCTATTACCACTAATTGCTCTATTACGCGAAATAAACTACAACGACTCGCTCAGAAGATTTTCCAATAAATTGAACCACGTTAAAATTTGTCAGCATTTCTTCAAAGTAATCCGATCTGAATCAGAATTTCTTTGAGTTTAATGCTTCGGAAGAAGTTTTCAACTATTGTTGAATACTTAAAACGCCTGGGTTCAATAATTACGTCGTTATGCCGAAACTATAGAAATTTTATTTACAGACACACTTTTAACTATTGAAATGAAAACAAGACAAAAACGTGGCGTCTCTCGCTCGTGAATATCAGTTGCTTAGTTATCCAACACACTTCGCGCGCTACTATTGCAGCGCCACCTGTTGCCACTAAGTAAAATACAAATATCTTACACTTATAATTTGGGAGGCTTACACAGTGGATTCACAACATTCTCCCACCTTTGAGTAATATTCTTTACAATTTACTCAAACAATATACACAAACATTATCAAAATACACTATATACTTAGAAAAATGAAATACATAAAACACAGTGAAATTGAAATGAATTTTTACATTACATAATTATTTATCATACATAATTCTACATTATTTATTTTACATTACATAATTATTTAGCAGTTTTATTTACTCTACCAATACTGGTGGTTAAAGGAATCGGCTCATCTCCAGTTTTCACTACAGGGTTTTCCAACTCTATCCGATATAGTCTCTGCACTGGTCGTAACAACTCTGAATTCTCAGTTTTTATGAGAGCAAGTCTGATTTGCCCATCTCGATCAGGAATTACTTTTAGAACTCGAGCTAGATTCCAATACGAACGTCTTTTATTATTATCCTCAAGCAGAACAATTTCATCCACCTTAATTGGTTGGGTATTATAAATTTTAATAGATTGTTGTCATAACTGTCCTAAATATTGACTTCGAAATTGTGATCTTAAAGTCTGGCGTAATCTGTGTATGTATTTACATCTTTTATTTAGTTTATTTTTTTCAATATTATCCACATCAGTTACACCTAATATTGGTGTTTCATGAACGAAATTTTCTGGTGTGATACTTGAGTCCTCACCTAAGTCCTCTGAAACATACGTAAGAGGTCGGGAGTTTATTATTTGCTCGACATCACATAATACTGTTAGTAACTCCTCATAATCTAAAGATACTCTGACTAGAATTTTTCTTAGAATTGTTTTTGCAATTTGAATTAAACGTTCCCACCATCCGCCCCACCAGGGAACTGATGGAGAATTAAACATCTATTTAATTTTTTGCTCTGCAGCCTTAAAATGGAGACCATCCCAGTCAACGGATTGCAGAATTTTATTGGCACCAACAAAATTTTTGCCGTTATCAGAATAAATTGTACGTGGTCGTCCACGGCGCGCGTCTTAGTGATTGTAAAAAGGATTCAGTTGATAAGGAAGTGACCAACTCTAAGTGCACGGCTCGATACACCGCACAAGTAAATAGTACGATGTATGCCTTTCTACCATCTTTCAAATACAAAGGACCGGCAAGATCACACCCTATGACTTCAAATACATTAGCATCGTGAACCCTATCATTCGGTAAAATTCCTGGGATTGTCTCACATTTTTTAGCCTTGAACCTTTGACACTTGACACATTTATTTATACAATTTAGTATCGTCTTACGTGATTTCAAAATCCAAAACCTCCTTCATAAATTAGACATTAACAATGAAGTTCCGACATGTAATAAATCATTATGTACACTTATTATCAATAATTTTGCAACAGGATGATCACTAGGCATAATTACAGGAAACTTAAAATCATATTTATCATCCCTATAAACAACATTAGACTTAGCTCTTATAAGACCATGACAGTCCATTACTGGTCTTAGTTGTTTCAGTTTTTCATTATTTTCACCCTTAAAAGATTCTTTTTGAATCAGTAACATTAAGGTTCTTTCTCCTCTTTCTATTTCATACAAAGATAAATCCTTAGAAAGATTTTTATCTGTATTTCTTACGTTATTAAAGAACCTTAAAATCCAAGCTAACATTCTGACTATTTTCTTAAATGAAGAAAAATATCTGTAATACCAATTAACATCCTCTTCATTTTTTACCAAAGTTGTTATAACGGTTTTTCGAACTTCGGAATTAACCAAGTCTTCCCTCGGTGCTTCAGTAGACTTAGGCCAGTTTTCCTCCCTCTCACGCAACCAAATAGGACCCTCCCACCATTTACGTTTAATTAACTGTTCCACAGAACATCCTCTGGAGAGTAAATCAGCGGGGTTAAGAGTACCTGAAATGTGGTGCCACATAGAAGAAGTCAATAAACGTATTTCAGACACCCGATTATGAATGAAGGTTCCCCAGTTTTGGTTACGTTGAATCCAACACAAAGCTGTAGTTGAGTCAGTCCAACAATAAACATCAACCTTAGGTAGATCAAGATCTTTAATTATAGAAGTGAGTAATCTAGATCCTATGCTACAAGCTAAAAGTTCCTGACGAGGAATCGTAATGGGTTTTAAAGGGGCTACTCTAGACCTTGCTTGTACTAAACTAATTCTCACCTCATCGCCTTCTTCCACTCAGATGAATACACATGCACCGTAGGCCTTTTTGCTACTATCACAAAATAAGTGTAAAGTTATCGATTTACTTGTCGATTTTAGTCCAAACCACCTACTTATTTTTATATCTGAAAGTAAATGTAAATTTTTATCCCAAGACCTAAACTTATTAGCCAAATCTTCTGGGAGACTATCATCCCATTTAAGCTTCGAGTTCCATGTTATTTGCAAAATCATTTTAGGTATTAACATAACAGGAGCTGTGTATCCTACAACGTCAAATATTTGGTGAGCAACAGACAAAACTATTCTCTTAGTAATTGTTTCATTTGAATTAATACTAACCTGTTCTATTTTGCAGGACAGTGTGTCCGTATCTGTGTGCCATTTTTGACCCAACACAGAAATACTATCTTCATTGGAGGAATCTTCCTTAAAGATTTCATTGCTTATGTTTGACTTCCAACATCTGAGATTAAAATGACCCGATGACATGATTGATTTCGATTCCAAGAAAAACTTTCTAAGTTCAATCTCAGAATGCAAACTTGTCACACAGTTATCCACATAAAAAGATCTCTTAAGAATAGCTGCAATTTGCCTTAAATTTTCTGGTAGCTTATCCAAATGAAATTTTAATGTCGCAGCCAGCAAATATGGACTGCACGTAATACCAAAAACAACTCTTCTGTGTCGATAATCTTCTACCTATTCGTGATTACCCTTATCAAACCATAGGAACCGTAAAAAATCGCTATCTTTTTCTCTTATGGCAATCTGTAGGAAAGCCTTCTCAATGTCAGAAGTAACACCTACGTATTTCATACGAAAACGATTCAAGATAGAGGGAATCATTTCAATTAAATTTGGCCCAGTTGCTAAACAATCATTCAAAGAAGGGACACCAGGTAAATGATAGCTAGCATTAAACACCGGTCTTATCTTAGTGGTGCTATTTTCTTTAATTACAGGCCTTTGAGGTAAGTAATGAACACCTCTTACTTCCTCAGTTAGTGTTTTCTCAATTATACCAAGATCTAAACATTCCTCAAAAACCTTACCATAATTATCAAAATTATTGGAATTCGTTAGTTTTCTTTTTACACTTGAAAGGTAATTTTCCGCATTAATCTTATTACTAGGCAAAACTGAATTATCTAAGACCCAAGGAAAAGCGATCTCATACCGACCCTCGTTATCAACACTCAAAGTTTCCTCAAAATATTTCTGCGTATCCTCTTGTAACTGAGCTTTGTTTTTACTAACTGGAGGTTCTGTAATGCCTAAAGCATCTTATCTCCATAAATCACTTATACATCGCTCTTTTACAATTAGTGACGTAATGAGAGAAGACGAATTCTCAAAAGTTGGCTCAGTGCCAGGATTAAACTTTTCCCAAAATCGCCCAACCTAGTTTTGTATTTATCGCCGTCAGACCACACTCAAGGTTTACAAGTTTACCAGTTAATAATTTACCGGCAACATCAGCACCAATTAACAATTTGATTTCCTTATCAACTCTTAAATTATTGGTCTTAAGATCACTAATTTTTATTTCATGTAACTTAAGTTCGTTAAGCCAAGAACCAGATAGAATTTGTTTTAGACTAGAGCAGATACATTTTTGACCTAAAACATTCAACTTACACTTATAACCATCATTAATTCAATTGAATAATTCTTATACACCGTCTTGGGGGTTTCTACTCCACGGAACAATGATTGTTTGATTCTTGTTTCACCCATACACTTAATATTCATTTTTTTAACAATATCATCACTTAGATAAGATTTCATAGCACCCGAATCGTATACAGCTCTTATGAACATTTCTTTAGAACCATTCTTAATTTTAACAACAATAGTTTGCAAAAACACATCAGAAACTTTAATATAATTGTTGATAGTGCTTGTTTTGGTTTCACTAGTTTTGATTTCACTATCTCCACTTGAGATTTTCTCAACTTTTTGAGAATTTAAATCCGGACACAAAACAACAAAGTGACGTTTCTAACACAAGGGACACTTGTGTTTAGATTTACACTGACTAGCTCGATGGTTACATTTGAGACAAACAAAACAAGCATTTCTCTTCTTAATAATTTCTTTTTTACAATCTAAGCTCATAGAATAAGCCTTATCACAATTCTCAGATAAATGAAATACAGTATCACAAAATATGCAAACTGGTTTCTTATACTTAAACTTACAATCATAAAAATGATTCTTAGCATTATTATTAGCATTAAGCAATTTACAAGCAGTAGGAACACTTTTACCTCAGTATCACACTTATTTTTCTTAACAACATATTTTTCAGGCCTTAAAACTTCACGAGTAATCTTAATTCTAAACTCTGCATCTACTTCCTTTTTAACATACTCCATTAGTGATTCGAAATCACTCTTACCTGTTTACGCAACGGCATTTTTTTGTCTCTCCCATATCTTAATTAAATCGGTTGGGAAGGCAGATTCAACCAACGGGAACAACAGGAAAGCATACTTATTCTGTGTAAGTCCTAGGGACTCAAGGACACGAATTTGAGTTTGTAGTTTGTCGTACAGAGTCAAGAAATCTATCTTCGTTTTGTCAGTTACGACCAGTTTCAAGATTTCTCACACGTAAATTTGTATCAATACGCTCTCTTTTCCAAAACGCTCCTCTAAATATTCAATAGCTTTATTGTAGTTGGCCTCCGTCGCTGGGAAGGATTCTACTATCTGCTTTGCTATGGAGACCGGCTTCATGGATTGAAGAAGATATTGAAACTTGTCGCGTACATCTATTCTTAAATCTTCATGTATTTTGTTGAATTGAGTCCAAAATGTCAACCAGTTACGTGGGTAACTGAGGCAGTCGAATTTCAGGCAAATTCTGTTTCGCTTTCTTAGCGGCATGTGCACCGTCAGCAGGGCGCCAAGTAGGGTTAGGAGACGCGGAACTTCCGTTATCGGTTACAGCCGAAGCTATTGCTTTTTTAACCTTGATTTTAAACGTAGATAGCTTTTCATAATAATCCTGAGCGATTTCGTATTCTTTTTCATACTCAGCTTGAGTAATGCCAGTTTTCTTTTGAAGTAAGTTGAGGAATATCTCGTCCGATGTCTTTAAG
>BMAW01037763.1:0-46006 GCA_019974015.1 Nephila pilipes
CTTCATCTTCGGTCACACAGGGGCTCCATACCACCTTGGAGTTCCTTAGCGGCAATTGGTGTAGATATTGTACCACGACTATATTACATAATTAAAGGCATTTTAAAATATTTGTAAGATAATAAATTGAACATCTTCCTCTAGAAATAGTTTTGTAGGTATTAAATGAAAAAAAATTATAATAATAAAATAAACTTTGACATCCAATATCAGCACTTTTAGCTATAGAGAAAGGAATATTCATAAGACAAATTCTGAAGTAAATAGAGATTTGTTTGTGTGTAATAAAGACAACATTATTATAGAAACGCAAATGAAATATAAATATCATTTTCTAATTCTTGCAGAATAATTCAAAAAAAATTATCATTGTATTTTCTTGAATAAACAACGTTTTTTAAAATTTTGTTTTGAAATACTTTAATTAAAAAAAAAAAATTATTTCTAAAATGTTCTCGAAACACTATAAATTATTTGAGAGATCTTTTAAGTAAAGTTACTGCTTAAAAATTGCATAATTACAATGTTTAAACTCTAATTGAAGAGCTTTCACTTCTTTTTTTGTTAACAAATGGTTCTAATTATTATGTTTTGTTTCGGAATATTGGCGAAAAAAGTTTCCAGCGAGAAGAGCACTAATTAATTTTAAAATAACCTTTTTGAAGAAAGAAAGAAAATGTTAATTTTTAAGACTAATACGACATTTTATGGAATGTTTTATAGATAAATAATTTAAATGCATGTTAATATAAAAAGTTAAGTACACCGAGTTGATTAGTTTTTGAACTTAATGTTGTTTGCATAGTCATCCATTATGTTTGTTTTATAATCCTTTATTGTTTAAAAGTCATTAATTATTCTAATTTCATTGTTTAGAAAATGCAATAGATTTAATATTTTTAGACTTTTTTTTTCGTGTTAAATTTATAGAAATACTTCACTGTCATAAGAAAATGTATGAAGTGAAAATAAAATACTGAGAATAACGAAGATGAAACAAAATGATTTTGCTGCATGAAAAATGTTTTTGTTCTATATATATCTTCTGTAAGTTACACACAAAATAATCAAAATTGTGTGTTATCTTTTGTTTAGAAAACATTTTAATTTATTATAGCTATGTGAATAATGAAAAAAGTAATGTTTTACAACAAAAAACAAAAGCTCTAAATGCTATATATAAAATAAAAGAATATTTTTATTAGGTAGTGATAAATATTTATCTTTTAAAGAAAGTTTCTTTTTCTTATTCCCCAGTGAAAAAAAAATCAAAGTATTTTTCCTATAGGTTTCAAAGCGAAATGGGACGGATTGTCAGAGAAAACACATTCGCAATATATTTTTGTATGTCTGATTTAAAGCACTCCCTAGAGGAAATGTACTTCTCTGGATCGAGGAGATGTTTTTTGTAAATATTCAATCCAAAAACTATTTTGAATTTGAAAGCCAATTTGTACGAAGTATTGAATCAACCACTTAAAGCAATGCCAAATATAATGGCAATGTTTTTTTTTGTATTAGTTGATATATTTTATTTATGTGTTTCGAGTGGATATATTTCGAGTATAAAAATATCTTATATTATTTTCTAAAAATTTAATATTATAAAATATATTTGTCAAAATTAAAATATAATTTTAAGAATACTACGTAATTATTTTAGAATACTTCTTCCATATTTCAGAATACATCAGATTATTTTAATATCGATTTCCTTCGAGTAAAATAATTCATAATAATTTTGATAATGCAATATAAAAGAGACAAATAAAAACTAGTTTAATTGTCAGAAACTTGTTGAATCTAAAGCTGATTATATATAGATTTAAACAAGCAAGGAAAGAGATTTTTGTATTTAAATTATTAAGAGAAAAAGCAATAAGCTACTAAAATCAATGTAAAAATTCAATATAAAGTAATAATGAGCAGATTAATGTTTCTTTAAGGGGACTTAGTACCTTACGAAATCAAAAGTAGAACATTTTGATAAACTTCTTTCAATTCTTCATAAAACAACAATTTTTGCTCATTTCAGTATGAAACTTTGCCCGTTTGTGTAATAAAGTGCATAGTTTAAAATATTGGGTAAAGTTTTGCTATTAAATTAATATATTTTCTTATACAACATGAAATATGCGTACAAAAATTTGAAAAATAAATTATCTTACCTTACGTTACCCACGAGATAACTTTTGAAAGATGTACAGTAGAACCATAATTCTTATACCAAATTAAAGCTAAGTAATGACCTTATTCTGTAAATCTCAAATTTTAAATTTACCTTACATTAAAAAAAATTGAAAATTAAAAAAGTTTTTACGTTTGTATTTAGTAACTTTTTTTTCATGTATCATTGTATAAAATAAAATCTAATCATCCTATTAACAAAATTGAGGTTCACAGAATAAAGATTTACAAGTACAACACTCGTGTAAAATTTTAAAGCTCTGCATGCAAAAGATTTTTTTTAATCCTGTGGGAAACTGTGAAAATAGCAAACTGAGATAAAGAGGTTTGTTTACAGTGCATTACAAAGAACAAGCCACTTTAGACATTTACATTTTTTTGTTGCACAGGACGTACTAATTGTCGGAGATTTTGACGCGGTTTGTTTTAAAATGCTCCTAACATTCAGTACTATGTTTTAAAATGAAATTTGGAAAATCGAACTTTTGAAGGTGCAAAAGTACTAAGTCCCTTTAAATATACTAAACAATTGAAAACACAACATTTTGTACACTCCTAAAAAACCACAGATTCATTTATGGTAATTTTCAAAAAAATAATTTTAAAATGTCGAATTAAATTTATGTTCATTTCATAAACATATATATATATATATATATATATATTAAAACTTCCATTTAACGATTTAATTTTCAACAACCATCATAACTAAAATCGCTTAGAACTTCATCGTTATACTTTTCACATGATACTTCTCAACAAATATCAGATTTTTCATTTTTCAAAACGTATCAATACTTTTAACAATTTTTTGATGTTTACACACGAATTGTTTAGTGTTATTAACTGTCATTCATTTTGAATACTAATGCCTTACCAACTTACGAAATAATTGATTACTTTAGATTTCAAAAATACACTGCACCTTAAATAAGTTCAATCAGTACTGTTTATTTCAGTTCAATTCTAATTAGCGAAATAATAACCTTTTTAGTTTTAATGTTCTGCATATATATTTGTTTAATGTGTAATTAAATATTCATGCTAATGAACATGATAAAAGACAAATATAAGGGCCAAGCAAATAAAAGTGATACTGCTCTTGGTTTGACGAATATAATAGTAGCACAGACTTAAGCATATAGAGTAAAATGTACTAAGGAACAAAATAGCTATACATAGTTGTTTTGCAAATTGATACAATCATTTCAGTGGCTCATGATAGTTAGGAGCATGAGTTGATGTTTCTCTGCAACGGTTCTCTTATGGAGGAAAAGATGCAAATACAGAGAATTCATCAGTCAGTAAAGGAAAGCTTAAACAATGAACCCTTTAACCTTGGCTACGGATTTGATGATTTGGCGACTTTGGCAATGAAACGAAAGTTCCAGAAAGTGCTGGAATCTTGGCGAAATATGGACTGGAAAGAAAATTACGTACTTTTCATTAATTTTCTTTATGACATCATGCATTGCCGGAACAAGTTAAATACGCCTAGAGCTTGAGGTGTAGTGAGTCTGTATTTGGTTTCCATTTCGGAGATATGTCGAGAATTCCTCTGGAAAGCGGACGCCTCTTAGACGAGTGAATCTGCGAGGAATGTGGCTGAGTGAATTTTAGGGTTATTGAATCTATAAGATTTATCAGAGAGAGAGCTTCCGTGGTTGTGTTGAGACCATTTTGCAACGATCTGAACCACAATGTTATCAACACATTTCCGTCCTTTCAAAATATTCTTCAATAGGGATTACATGATAGTCACAAGTTGTGAAGTCTAGTTTATCCGGGGAATGCTTGAGGATTTTCCACCGAAACCGCTGCAAGAAAGTTTTGTAAGCAGTAGCCACATAAGAAACTGCATTGACAAAATAATTAATTTGGAAATCATTAATCGATAGAGCTACCACTCTCTCGCACGTAGAGATAATTCGCCTCTTCATATTGTTTACTGCAGCAATTGTTTCTTGCGGGATGATCGTGTGTGCTGCACAAGATCGAGATCTGTGGTACGTACTAGTTCATCCTTTACAAAATTTACTGCACCATCGGAACCCTGAAGTACAAAAGATCCATGCACCATTTGCAACAAAATTTGAATTGAACTCTAATTGTCCTCATTTAAACTGAACTCTCATTTTTCAGTCATATATTGCTTTCCAGCTGTCACAAGGAAAACTGACGCGTTCTGGTTATACCGCCTGCTTTCCGATCCCTCAAAGTCTTTTCTTGACACACCGACAACGTTTTGAATCTCTAAGCGGCGGCGATAGTGTTATTTTCCATTGGAAGATCTCTATATTTTATACTATCTAACTGTATGTAACATCTGAAAAATTCAAATTATTCTTCTTACCCTTATAAAGTGATGTTGGAAGAAATCTGTTGATTTTGAAAAAGTATATCTAGAATAATAAAAAAAAAAAAAAAAAAATGGTTCAAGAAGCCTTTTTTCTTTATGAAATTCAAATATTTAATCCAAGTCCATTTAATAATCCCAAATTTATTAGAATATTATATTTAATAAATATATTTAACAACCTAAAATTCATTAAATTATTATGAAATATATATAAATAGGAAAAGCATTCTAAATAAAATGCATTTGAAATAAACATGAAATATTCATTAAATATGCAAAGTAAGCTCCAATTAAATCATGTAGTAAATATAATGAAATTGATGACATAATTTATATTTATAAATAAATAAGCAATTATTAAACTATTATTTTGTTAAGGAAATATAAATATATATGTTAATTTGATTAATGGAATATAAATAAATTGAGCGATAATACAGATAATTAAGAATGAAGCGATAGATTAAAATCATTTATCGGTTGGATTAAGTTGCCATAAAATTGCAGGGAAGTTTTGATTTAAATAATCATAAAATGATATTAAATTGTAATTAAAAAAAATTAAATCGTTTTACAAAACATGTTTTGAAAGAGAACTTTTATTTTCAGAATTCTTAAATCATCTCCTTGCTGTAAACTGATGTAACTTAAATATATAAATTTTTAAATAGTTTTTGGAATTTTGGTTTATACTTAACAAATAACTTCAACAAATTCCATTTCTTGTGGAATTCAAGTAATAATAATTTGTGGCGTAGGAAGAATCTTGGAACTCAGTCTAAACTTTTGGAAATAATTTCATGGATTCTAAGGAATGTTTAAAATTATTACACGTGACAACACCCAAAGAACTACACATTTTCCGCTTAGGAGGGAATTTTCCTTTTAAAATATACTAATAGAAGCCTTTATAGTTACAGAAAAGAGAATGCCTAACAAATTTTAAAAATGCGTATATTATATAAAGTCTAATGAATTCGAACGATTTTCTCCTTTTCTTAGGTTATACGTTTTATTCACTAAACAATTATATACATCATTAAATAATGTTATGAGCTTTCAATATATGTACTTTAAACGATGTTAATTATATTGTAAACGTAGGATTTTAAGTTTAAAATTGATTAAATTTAATTAAAATTTGAAGATAAATTCATATGAAGTTTTTCAAGGTATTACCTGATATTTACCAATGAATTTTTAGCGAAACTTTAATTTCCTTATAAATAATTTAGAATTTTAATTTAATTTTTAGGATGGTATTATCCATATATTTATTAGTAGCTTACGATTACACGCATTATCATAATTATTATAAGTGATGCCGCCTGTAAATTATTTTTGCAACGAACACTACATGAGACTTAAGCGCAGAATTCATGATAAAAAAATTACGTATAAGCTTTGTTCATAATACTTGAATTTATTTCTTCAGAATATTCGGAAATGTTTCAAAATATTATTTTTATATAATAAGAATACTATATGACTAGCAGCCAAAACCTCGTACATATTCTACAAATAAAAATATAGAATTATTCAACTTTTCCACTTATTATAAAGAAAAGGTTTGAGTGAAGTCCCTAAATACAAAAAAATAAAAATAACATTTAGAAAGTTCTTATTTCACTTAAACTTAAATATATAAACTCTCAATAAATATAATAATAATTTATTTGTAATACACTTATTGCGATATTGATAACAGTTTTATTATTATGCGCGAACTGTTTTGAAAAAATAAATCACATCTACATTTATACACTTAAATATACAGAAGTGCTGATATTCTTTTCGTTGGATCACATTTTACTTGACGAAGTGTAACAACTCGAGTTGATAGTAACTCAAAAAGTAGTAGGAGGTCTCCTGAAGAAATATTTTACTTTTACAGTTAGCAACGAAAGTGAGCGGATACAGGATTTTGCGTACGAATTTCCCTTTCTAACATGTTCTGTATATGTACCATAAAATTCATGTCTGCTGATTCAAGTGTACAAATAATTCATTGGCATTATCTAGAAAGTTCTTTAATCCAATCGCGAATGATTTTGGCAAGGTGGCATTGTACAAAGTAATATTGGAAAATTCCATTATTTAATGGCTTTCTTACTTCCATGAATAACTGCAAATTGTCCATACAAATAGCCTCCAAGTAGACGAATATAACCATTTTCTATCACGATGGACACAATTTGATCCAAGTACCCGATCCACATATTTTGGAACCAGTTTGAACTGTACCTTGTTGAAAGTTGTAGTCCATGGGCTCATGGAGTTTGTGATACACTCGAATCGTACTACCAGCTTTTATAAATCATGATTCGTCTGCGTATTCCTGCAACATCTATTCATGTAGGGTCTAGCCAATATGCTTGGGAGTCCAACAGAGGCCTTGCAGCCGAAGGGATGTTGTTAATGAAAGCACTTGAGTCGCTTTTCTGCTGCTATATCCCATCAATAACAATTTTCGTTACAGGGACATGTCTGCTGCTCATGGATGCATCTATAAATGACGGACACGTCTGTCGTACGTTCCACATTATTATTGCTGTTATTTAACGAAGCATTGCTGGTCGAATATTACTGACAACATTACTCAGTCGTCACTGGTTTCGGTCATTATGTAGACGTGATTGGTACGTCTAACTCTAAATAGTATTCCAAACTACCCTTTTATATATTTCTCATGTGATACTACCACTATCTAGATATTTTTAATTGCTATCTCATGGATATTGACACTCCCCTAGGAAGAGTTCTGTATTTTCCCTTCAAAATATGTAATATTATTTTACTTTGGAACGGTCCTTAACTCTTAGAGTAAATGTGTGAAATCGAGGCACTTAATGTTTAAGATCAATGTTTATACTTAAAATTAAGTTCAAGGAAACTAGGGAAATATTTTTGTTTAGATTTTGAACTACATGTCTAAAGTTAAATATCAATGGACATAAAGCTAACAATAGAGATAAATTATTTGTTATAAGCCAATTCAAAGTCACATTAAAGGTTAATATTCTTTATTAATTATTCGGAAATAGTTAGCTAAGGAAATTTTTGAAATGGAATTAAAGATATTAATTAATCAATAAATATTAATATTAATTAATTTTGTGAATCGAAAACAATAGCAAAGTTTGAAGGTAAAAAACGAAATAATTAAAAGTTAAAAACTCTTGGAAAAGATTATATTCAAGAAAGAGATAAGTATAAGAAGAAAATTAAAGCATCAATCACGGTAGATTAAACTGTAACATATTTTGTCATTTAATTAATGGAGTATTACAAAACTGAGGGGTATACATGGTGTGACTATCAAAAAATGAGACTGAGGATGTAAAACATTTTATTTTCATGTCATTCAGAAATTTACTTATTATCACCTTCAATATACACTCCTTCCTCTATCCCTACATTTACCATTGAAACAGTGCTAGAAGTCTTCTGTCATCTTCTTCAGGACGCGTGCCGCTTTCATTTTAACAGCTTCAACGGACTCAAACCTGCAGATTTCGAATTAAGAAACAGAAGTCATAGGGCGAATGATCCGGCGAATAAGTCAGATGTTCTAACTCTGGGACGCTGTACTTGGTTAGAAAACAATTGACAGACAACGTGGAATAAGCCTACGCTCAGCGCATTGTCCGGGTATAAACACACGTCCACGCGATAAACATTCATTGCCATACATTTCTTTCAATAAATTATCAGTGCGTTTTTTCATGTTTCATGAGAAATTTCAAAACAATTCGGTGTTCTCTTATTATTTTTGAGGCGAAATGAACAAAGTAATGTGAGCGACGGCTACGACTATAGGGATTTGCTAACAGGAACGAGAATCACAACATTCGAAAGAGAAGGCTTCACGCTAAATAGCTGACGGTCGCAGGCGTTCGGCGCATGCGTACTTCTTCTGGCGTAGCGTCAGTCTCGTTATTAAATAGACACACTTCGAATATATGTTATTTGGTTCCTGATATTTTTTTGAAATCAAAATGAACATCAGAAAATGAAGTTATTTGAAAAAGAAATAATCTTAGATATTCTAAAACAATGGAAACATTTTCCAAAATAAACATATAAAAATAAATAAAAAAAAAAGGTATGGTATTCTAGCTTTATTTTTAACACAAAAAAAAAACGTGTTTCAAATTTTTGTAACATATTTTAAGAGGATTCTTTTTGTATGAGGATATTCAAGACAACCTCGTGTTTAAAATTTCAGTAATTGTTTTTTAAATATTCATAATTTATTTTTTATCATTTAATTTTACATTAATCATTTTTTTTTATTTTCTGTGGAAAAATACTAAAATTTTATTACAAAGAATAGTTCAACACTATTTCTGCTTCAAATTATAGCTAAAAACCACTTTGTATGTTTTATATATATATATTTTACATGTAAAAGTTTGATATTCATTTGGCGGATTATACAATTTTAATTTAGTAAGAAACAATCAATATTTGTGTATCTACCATGATAATTTTTTTCTCTCCTTTTTCCGGAATTATTATATTTTCATAGTTAAGCATCTCAGATTCCTCAATTTCTCTGAATTAATATTTATTTAGTTAAAACCTTTTAAACTCCAAAACGTAATTTGTATTTGAATAACCATTAAAATTAATTACATTCCATGTATATCCCTTATTTGTAGCTGTATTATATCTTTATGGAATTACATTTGCTTGTTCATGAAATGATAAATTGAATTTCAATATGATTTGGAAATTAATTTTTTTGAAATGCAATAAGAGGCACTAAAATTTTTAGAAGGTTTGAAACAAATGGATTTTCCTTGTAGCTCTTCGTTTATATTTCTAATTTATTGCAGTTAATTTGTTTCTTTCTTTTAAAGATTTTTAAAGTAAATTTTCTGAAATTAATATCTTTCCAACCTTCTTAAATTAATATTTTCTCATATTAACTCATACTCTCCAAAAATTCTGCTCTTGAATATTATAATTACGTAATCTGCCTTATAACAAATCAGAGCACAGCCCGGTCATCGAAAGCGTGGGATTACTGATAAACCGTTGATTATAATAATGCATTTAAATTACAGAGACCAAATATTATTACATAAAATTTATTACAATGCATACTTATAAAACAGTAAATCCACAGAATAAACCAAACACTTGTAAAAAACGAGTTTTTTAAACATGGGTTTTATTTCAAATTTCTTAACATAATTTTTAATACCTTAAACTTTAAGAGTAAAGGGGTTCTTTGAGTCAAACTTTATTTATTTAATAATTTATTATATATTTGACGTTTATTAAATGTATCATTTAAATAAATACGTGTAAAATTTGTTAGCTCAATTAAGAATTATATTAATCAAGTAAGCTGCATGTAATCAAAATTAATGCGAATTAATAGTTACTTACAAAAGAAGTAAAATAATTCAAAATGCATTAAAAATTTATGACCCATTGTAAACTCAAATGCATAGTGTGAGTGGGCTATGTTGCATATATCCATTTGTAACATTTTTTTTTATTGTTGTGACGGTATGGCGACAATTTGACGACTTTGGCGAGATGGTATTGGATGAAGGGATCTAACAGGGATTTTGGTTGGAGCCGAACCGCCTTGTAGGGATTTTCCTTGTGTGTCTGGGATCATGAGAAATGTTGATTTAGCAGATATTACGAGGGCATGAACACATGAATTAAAGAGGATAATTTAGAAATGCATCAGAAAATATGATGAAATATTTACTTTTTAGTTGTGGAAAGGGAAGAACTGAAAATTAATTTATTTGATATTAATTTATTTGATTCTGATATCATTACACGCACACACTTATATATATATATATATATATATATATATATATATATATATATATATTACTGTTCGAATGCTATTTTTCTTAAAAATTATTGACAATTAGGGGAATCTTAGGACTCGTTTTCGATCCAAAGAAAAGTGTTCTGAAAAAGTAAATGAGCCCCAGAATTAGTTGAAAATTTAAACAATTACGTCCAGTACGGCGTAAGGAAGATAGTGTATAACTGATAAAAATTACGATAAATAAAATTATATTTGATCTAACAAACAAAGCGTAATATATCACACTATTGCCGATACACTTTATAATCATAAACCATGGTGAGCATATGAGCACTCATATTTCAATTTTTACATCGAAATCATTGATATCTCTTTAATGGAATCTTTATTGTTAAGAATGATAATAGGAATCTGAAAACTGGAATATCGGTATATATGCATCTAAATTTTCTAATTACAAAAATGCTGATTGCACCATTATTGACCAGGAATGAGGTTTAACATAATTGCTTTGATAATATATAACTATTCCTAGTTAAGTTGGAAACGCACTCGGGTAGAGTACAGTTTTCTTTAAGAGTTGTTGAGGAAAGATAAAATAACAATTCACATTCACTTTAAGATTTTCTACTAATAATAATCAGATAGACAAATATAAAATTAAAATTATGAAATAGTTGTTACATCCTGTGAAAACAAATATATTTCATTTAAACTGATCAAATAATGTAATAACCAAAAATTCTTTTTTAAATAGATTTGTTGCAATATTAATAAATGGAAATGATATGTACAAATTTAACACGTAAATAAAAATCATAATAAATATAATTCCTAAAATAAAGATCGCAAGACAGCAATACATATCCGCGTGTTTGCGACGTCCCTTTGACACTATTTGTTCAATATATTTCCTTCGAATATATTACGGCATGGACTTTATTTTTGGTCATGGAAATCATAATGTTTTTCAAACTGTGAAACGATATCCCTTCTCTGTTCAAAACGTCTATGTCTTCTGCATTCTATGTGACTGATTAAGAGAAGTTATAAGCGTCATGGGGAGGAAGAAAATCCCTACAACATCGTTTATGGCAAAAGTTCACAATACGCTTATGTGGCGAAAATGAGTTAACCAGAATAAAGTGATTCGAAAATAGTTCACATTTAATAATTCTAAGACTCGTAAAGGATTTACCCTAATACACGTAGCAGCAATTTTGAGCATCATTGATGAAAATGTAATTTTATATGTATGTACACGTACGATAATTATAAACTATTTTTTCTTGCACGTGATAAAATATTTTCCGTCACATATTATCAAAACAGTAAGGTACATTAGGTTTTATTTCCTATAATTGAATATATATTGTAAAAAGTCTTTGTAAAAAATAAAATAAACACAAATAATTTAAAAATTCATAAGTAATGAATCTAATTTTCTGACAAATATTGTTTAAAAAATAGTTTTTGGATTAAATATAAATTTTAAATAATATATCTTAATTGTTATAAATAATAATTTTGAATTTAAAGAGATATTTCATCGAAATTAGACGCTTCTTTTTATCCAAGATCATGAGTTCTTTGTAAATGTGCTCCTTTGTTAAACACGTTTATTCTCACCTAATTTCACAGATGCATTCTGGAATGTGATAAATAACACTCAATATATCATATTCGTATTTAAAATTGCAGCTTATGATTTGTTGATCTTGAAGTTTCAGTCTAATATAGATTGGTAATCAGTAAATTTAAAAAAATTTTGGAAAAATGCACAAAAACATAAAAATTCATAACAAGAAAATAAAGGAACTAAAATATTTGTTTCGTTTAAAAAGAGCTTCATTTTAAATTATGTATGACAAAAAAAAAAAACTCACGAATATTTTCAATAACGTCAAATTTTATTAATTCTTTTACTTGCAAAATTTAAATTTATAGGTACATGCATTGAAAGTTTACACATGCGCTATATATATATATATATATATGTATGTATGTATATGTATATAATTAAAATAATATCTCATTAATAAAACAAAATAATTGAAAAATATTTTAATATTATAGAAACAAGAAATGAAACTAAATAGAATTTGTTAAAACTGCAATAAGAACTTATATAATTTTTTTCAGGTTTAAAAAGGGTAGTAAAAGTAAGATTAATTTTTTATGTTTCGAAATCTAGGGAAAAAATGACTCCATTAAGCAACTAAGAAAATAAAAAAAAATACCTCAAAAAATTCTTCATAAAAATAACAAGAAGGTAAACTTCAATATAAAAAAAAGTACAAACTTGGGCACGAAAAACAATGAAAATAAAGGAGACAAAGAGACCAAAAAAAAAAAAAAAAAAAAGAAAAGAAAAGAAAAAGAAAATGAAGAATAATGGTTATAAATTCTGAAATAACTTTCATGACAGATTATCTGGTACATTAGTTGTAAAAGGCCCAAACTTCCCTACAAAAATATTACTGAAAAATATGGAAATTCTTTAAGGTTGAAACAAAAAAAAAATCTAGAAGACTGCTGTGCAGTTTAACAAATCAAACTTAAAATATATAGTGATAAAAAGAATTGCCCAGATATTAACGAACGGAAACAGAAAAGGAATAATCAAGCATTAATAAAATAGTTAAAATAGTTTTTGTGAAATGTTTTCACTTAGGAACACGAGCACAGTCTATATTTCGCAATATAAGACTTCCATATTTTTTTCCTTTGTATTCATGTATTGCTTATCATCCTGTGTTGTTTATTTCTGAAAATATGGAATTTTGAAATCGGATGATTCATTTTGGATAATCCTGCATGTAAAGTCTTAAAAGGAACATTTCACATACAAATATTTTAATTCTGATCTCATGTATAAGAGAGTAGAACTTAGTTTATATCACAAGCATTTAGTTTTTGTTACTATTCTTGAAATTGCTTTGTAATATAAGGAGCTGAAACTTTATAAAGAAGATGGCAAATACTCCCACCCGACAATTTTTCTGCTGTTTAATGGGGGAAAAAGAAAAAAAGAGAAAACTCCATTTTTAAGGGTTTGAACGTGAGACAAGACGGATTGACGAAGAAAGCAATCTCGTAGTATGTTTTCGTATCACTATTTTTAAGCACTCCCGAGAGAACAAGTACTTTTCTTGCCCACATAGATGTTTCTCGTAAAAAGGCTATTCAAAGTTGCTACGCATTTGAAAGCCCATTTATTTGAAATACTAAATGGCCGTTCTAAAAGCAATACTCGAAAAGAATACTCGCATATATACTTGTTTTAATTCCTAAATTATTTAGAGGATAAAATTATTGATTTTTGTTTATTCAATTTGCGATAAAATTTCATAATTATGATCTGTATTAAATAGACTTACTGAAATCGTCGGATTTCAGTCAGCGTTAATTTTACTCTAGACCAAAGCAAGAATTCCAATAATCTCGTTTTATTGTTCATTCCATCGCCAATAAGTCGTTGCGATCCAAATATACAAGCTTCTAAAATACAAAGAAAAACAAATTGCAGTCAACACAAATAATGAAAGCAAACGATATCTTAATAAATTAAATATATCTTAAGATGCATGTGACTCTATATTCCTTTAAACTGGAAATATAAAATTAATCTTTACGAAGTCTCAACATTTTTTTCCCATCTTTTGACTTTAATATAAAATCAAAACACAATGTTTAAGTCATATAAGCACATAGAAATGTAATTTATACAATACAAGTATGAAAGGGAGGTACAAAATGAAAAAAAAAAAAATACTGCGTAGAAAATACACAGAAAAATGCATCGATAAGAATTAAGAAGTCCTTTATTTGAGTGAGAATCGAATGCTTATTCGAAATTTCTAAGCATGCTTCTCAGAGGATTTAAGTTAGCGTTTTGTATTTACACTCTATAAAGCTATTTATGTTTCTTTTTCTTTTTTCTGAAATAGAGAATATTTCAGACATATATTTATATTTTTCCTCCTTCTGTTGACGAAATGATATGCTAGCAGAAAATCCAGATTTCGAAATAGATGATTCGTTTAAGGCACTCAGGAGTTGTTGCCTAGGAGAATTAGGCTACGACTTTACTCTTTCTGATCTCACCTACAATAGAATGTACATTTGGGAAAAATTATAATATAGACCCTTCCTAGTAGTCCTTTCATAAAATCAAGAAACATTACAATTTACTAGCCAAAATTAATTTGGGTTCGAAATCTCGAGATGTTATTTCCGCATGATTTGGCTTCCATAGTACTCTTCCAACCTGTTCCAACCTGTAACAATAAAGTTCGGTGAATGAAGTCAGAACGGCCGATCTAGCTATACTAGAGGAACAAAACGCTGCACCTGCGGAGTTGACCATCTGCTCAACTTTGTTCAGTTGAGCGTCGTTTGTGTTCCGTGTAAGACTTGTTTAACAAAGTGCTTGTTTAGTGTGTTCGTTTTTAACTGAGAACAGGAAAATGAACGAACAAAAGATCAATCTAAAGTGTTGCATTAAGTTTGTCAAGACACCGAAAGAAACTCATGTGATGCTGGTACGTGTTTATAAAGTTGAAGCACTGTCCATGAAGTGTGTGTACGAGTGGTTCAACCGTTTTCGAGAAGGCTGGGAAAGTGTTTCCGACAATTCCCGTAGCAAAAGACCGGAGACCTCCATCATTGAGGAAAACACTGAGCAAGCGAGGAAGTTACTCACGAAAGATCGTCGATTAGCTGAGCACATGATGACTGATGAATTGCAGATTAACCGTGAATTCGTGCGACAAATAATTACCTAGAATTTACAGATGAGAAAAACGTGTTGTTGTCTTGTGCCACATCAGTTAACTGACGATCAGAAGCAGGCACGTTTAGAGACTTCACAGGCTTTTGTCGAAACGGCGGATGCGACACCACATTTATTTAACTGTATTGTCACTGAGGATGAATCCTGGTGTCTCAGGAACGACTCTGACTTCTTGAAAAGTTTCCAAGACATGTATAGCAGATCTCAGCGGTGCATCGTTGCGGAGGTGACTATTTCGAAGGACAGTAAGGTAACTTTCGTTAATATTTAATCTGCTTTAATGTTACAGGACTATTTACGGAACTTTATAGTCAGAGGTTGTATATGACTCAAGCAAGGTTTAGTTGCAATAAGGATTTCATTTATAGGATTTATTATTAACTTTTGCCATTTGTCATTTCTGTGTATCCAAGAAATAGCAGTAATTGAATCTGACATTAAGTTTAAATTACTGAGAGGAATATTCAGTGCTTCTGCGACATATTTTGAAAAGTGAGTACTAACAAAGCAAACAAGCAACTCGAGCAAAGTTTTTGTAAGTTTATCAATGTCGATAAACAAACTTTGGATTCAAAAATTCTTGCAATACATTGCCTATAATTGTTGCAGCGTAGAAAAATCGTTGCAACGTATGTATCTGAGCTTGCGTCATAAAATACATGGATTATCCTGTTAATGGGGTGTACATATCCCGTTTATAGGTACACTTTGATTTCCACCAGTGCCCTCCTCCCTTCTAATTCGATATATCATACCAAACATCTATATTAAAAATATCTGGGAATAGGTGCATCCAATAAGAATTTTAAGTCCAAGTGTGTTGAGTTATATAAATAATTTTGTAGGTAGAAGTATGTATGAGAAAAATCCAAGAGGGTCAGAAGTTCTAGGAGAAAGTGATTTATCAATGATTTTGACTCAAATTATCGTTAAGAATTTTCTGCGAGAGTAGCATCTCATTTTAACCCAAGGACCATGAGATCAAAGCCATATTCACTAAAACTGTATTTATAATCCTCATCTATCTCTCTAAAAGAACCGTAGTACCACATTCTCAAATTAACTTTTGTGTCACCCATTATTTCAGAAAATTTAATTACAAAAATCAGAAATTCAATTTAATCTACTTTGGAAGTTCGTCAATTACTTATAAAAATTATTCATTTAACTTATCTGTTATTTTCTAAGAATTTATAGTACAAATGAAATATGTAATAAGAAATTGCTGGTCCCAATGAATAAGAAATATATTAACGCTTTTAATAAAGAAGCGTTACTCTTTATTTCAAAAACGGTTCGATTAAGATGGAGCACTTTTTGTTGCAGGAGGAGTTTTTACCAGAATATCAAGAAATACCAGCCTTCCATCTTTAATTTAATTTGAATGCAGAGACTTCTTATAACCGAAGTCACGTAAATCAACTTCTTTCTCTATCGCAACAAACCCTCTGACATTTGCCGCATTAGAGGGCCCACTAAATAAACAATCATTAATTGATGGTGTTCGATTGATTTTGCAAGAAGCATTAAACACCAGTCCACGTTTGGTAATCAGAGTGTCATCTCTTATTACAGAAGTTTGACGCAACTAATGCCATTATTTCCGTTTCTCATATTTTTGGGTGCTTTCTCGATAATTCTTTCATGGAGTTATTCCTTAAATTCTCTGTAAGTCTTCATACTTCTTCAATATTCTAGTAATAGAAAATAATCGGTTTCTACAATATGAAGATTAGAAAGAATATGAACAGGATGTTTATGGGCTCAAAGCAAGTCAACAGAATATCTCCCCTGTATAACTTGAGATAAATGTTGGAAAAAATGTTTTTGTGCAAATTTATCTTTTATTGAGTTTTTCAAAGTCAGGAATTTATCAGTAATACCCATTATTTTTATAACTTACAAACATTATTAAGTTTCAATATCTAGAGCTGAATATTTGTTGTTTTCATTGCAAGCATTTTAAATTATTTTGTAGATGGCTCCTTACGAACAAACGAGGAGATATCGCAAAGCCTTAATTACTACAGTAAAATAATTGGAATATCTGGATAAAATTCATTTTACATATCAATTGATCTTTATGTAAATAATATTGAAAATTACAGTTAATAATGTTTATATTCTAATTTTCAGAACCGGTAAATAAATGTAATCCGTTATATTAAAAGTTAAAGTTATTAATAAAAATAATTGAAACACATACTTCATTTTTATTTAATTTTATAAATATATCTGTACATATAGAGGTATTCATTGTTATCAGCATGTTTTGACCTTTCATAGACGTTCGTTATAGAATTCAGCATACTGAACTCTGTATCATCCGTATTGCTAGTTACTTCCATCTACAGCTTTCTGAAATCAAACAAAACATATTAATAGTTGTAATTTACAACATTATGTAATATAGGTACCAGTTAATATTCTGAATAAATGTTATAATGTTACCTTGGTTGTTTCTTAGTAATTAATAAAATTTTAAAATACACCATCGTAAAGAATCCGACGTAAGAATCACAAACTAATTCTTCAATTTGTAAGATAAAATATATAAAAAAAATTAAAAGGCAATTTTAGAATGCTTAAAAATAGTTTTGAAAGAATTTTGTATTTTGTGTTCAATTTTTAATATATATATATATATATATATATATATATATATATATATATATATATATATATATATATGTGTGTGTGTGTGTGTGCACGCTCGCGAGGTTGTGTAATGCACTAATTTTAATTTATGAGTAGCAAGGACACCAGAAGTCAAACCTGTAATAATCACAAAACTAATTCTAACTAACGTCTATTCATTCATTTTCACGAGAGAGAGAAGTATTTTACATTAATTTTGAGAAGATCATCTGCTTATTGTCAGTCTACATGGTAGATGAGAAAAAAAGAGGACACCAAAGACGTAGCTTCACCCTCCTCTGTTACAGCAGAGCAGAGAGAATTTTACTTCGACTTTGAATTTATAACGAGGGATTTATTCAAGTTACGTAATGATCACATGGTGTAGGTTGCTGGGATTCTGACGGATTTTGATGACGTCTATAAGTGTAGTAGGATTACTTCTAAAAATTTACGACCTTGGGAATGTTGATTCAGCAAATTTTATGAGCTCATGATCGCATAAATTAAGGGCTAATTTGGATTTGTATTAAGAAATAAGGATTAACTATTTACTAATGGATGTAGTTTGGGAAAAATTAAAAGTCGTATTAATTTTATGTGCGATCGTCCCACACACACATACATATATATATATATATATATATATATTCGGTTGGCAATTAAGTAATTGCGGATTTCACTCATAGATGGCGTCAGTTGAATTTTTAGGTTTGCAGACGTAGTACAAATGTAAAACACATTTTATTATTTGATAGTTGGCAATTCAGCTGTCAATCAGTAAAAAAAGTTTTTTGATCGGTTGCGTAGTTTTCGCTTAGCTTTAATTGAAGAATGGAAAATCAAAAGGAACATTTTCGTCATATTTTGTTCTTTTTTATTTCCGCAAAGGGAAAAACGCATCGCAAGCTCATAAAAAGTTATGTGATGTATATGGTGACGAAGCCTTAAAAGAACGGCAGTGTCAAAATTGGTTTGCCAAACTTCGTTCTGGTGATTTTTCACTCAAAGATGAAAAACGCTTTGGTCGTCCAGTTGAAGTTGATGACTCCCAAATTAAAGCAATAATCGATTCGGATCGTCACAGTACAACACGTGAGATTGCAGAGAAGCTTCATGTATCACATGCATGATTAGAAAATCACTTAAAATAACTTGGCTATGTTCAAAAACTCGATATATGGGTTCCTCACGAACTGAAAGAAACGCTTTTAACGTAACGCATTAACAGCTGCGATTTGTTAAGAAACGTAATGAAAATGATCCATTTTTAAAACGACTGATAACTGGCGATGAAAAATGGGTTGTTTACAACAATATCAAGCGGAAAAGATCGTGGAGCAGGCCAGGTGAACACACTCAAACAACATCAAAAGCTGATATTCATCAAAAGAAGGTTTTGTTATCAGTTTGGTGGGATTACAAAGGAATTGTCTACTTTGAACTCTTACCACCCAACCGAATGATCAATTCTGATGTCTACATTGAACAACTAACGAAATTAAACAATGCAGTTGAAAAAAAAGTGGCCTGAATTGACAAACCGAAAAGGTGTATTCCATCATGACAATGCAAGGCCACACACATATTTGGTCACTCGGCAAAAATTATTGGAGCTTGGTTGGGATGTGTTGCCACATCCACCATATAGTCCTGATCTTGCACCATCTGATTACCTTTTGTTTCGATCTTTACAAAGCTCCTTGAATGGTAAAAATTTCAATAATGATGATGATGTCAAATCGTACCTGATTAAGTTTTTTGCTAATAAAAACCAGAAGTTTTATGAACGTGGGATTATGATGTTGCCTGAAAGATGGCAAAAGGTCATTGATCAAAATGGGCAATACATTACAGAATAAAGGTATTTAGTTCCATGAAAAAATTGTCTTTGATTATCTAAAAAAAATCCGCAATTACTTAGTTGCCAACCCAATATATATATATATATATATATATATATATATAATTACGGAGAATTCTACAATGAATTCAAAACAAGTAGGAACAATCATTCTTGTATGCTATAGTACATATGTATTATAATAATGCATATGTTTAATCAAAAAGCAGCAAATTATCCTAAATATATGTGCTAAAACAAAAAAAAATATTAATTTAAATGTTGAACAGAAAAAATTATTGTCCTTTTTAAATAATCATTTTCCATGGATAATGTACTTATTATATACAACTTATAACATATCTTTTTGGTTTCGAAATAGTTATTTCAAAGTTTAAATGCGATATGATGCAATTGAAAACTAAGTACTAAATATTAAGAAGAAAGCTGTATTTTGATAGATATTTGAAAAATTGTGAAGAAACGACTTATGAACAATATTGAAGCATAAATACCAAAATATTATGATCTCACAATAGAAACACCGTTAGTATAAAAAACATCAGAAAAAGAGTATCACCAAATATTTAAATTTTGAATTCAAACATATTTTGTTTACTTCAAAGACTTCAGATTTCTCATTTTTTTCATGCTTTTAATATTTGGATAATTAAAAATGTATAAACATTTTGTAAGTAATTTTTTATAATTTCTTCGAGAAATTCAATAAGTTACTTATTTTTTAAAAAATGGTGAGCAAAATCTATTTATTAGACTTCTATATAAGTCTTACCGTTTAGAGGAATTGCTTGTAAGTCTCTTTGTGTGTGTGCGCTTGTGCGGAAGAGATTTTGTTGCAAAAACTGTATTTCATTCATTAACATTTGTGTTAATATGTTTATAAATTCAAAGATATATGTTGCTGTAAAAGTACCTTGTTATTTTGTAACGCATTTTCATGTCTTTTAATATTAGCAGTTCTTATTAATGTAATGATTGTATTCTTTTCAATACGCCCATGTTTCAAAATAGCACAGAATGATTTTTCTGTATCACATCTCTACAGGAAGGTTATAATAAATGTAAACTTAACACATGGATCAATAAGTCCCGAGACTGTGCGGTCGTTTTTCTGCGATTTCCTCCTTCAAACGCACCAGCAAGTCAATATAATAATCACTGTTGATCGATTTACCTTTCTCGAGGTAGTCAATGAAAATCACGCCATGCATATTCCAAAAAACTGACGCCATGACTTTGCCAGCTGACTGCTGCGTTTTCGGACGGCTTTCGCCAGCTGTGCGCCACTCAGATGACTGCCGCTTCGACTCTGGAGTGCAGTGATGTATCCATGTTTCGTCCATGGTCACGTAACGACGCAAGAAATCTTTTTTGTTGCGAGTAAATAGTGATAAACAGCTTTCTGAATCATCGACTCGTTGCTGTTTTGGTTCCATCGAAAGCAATCGCGGCACCCACTTGGAAAAAACCTTTTTCATGCTCAATTTTTCATGAAGGATAGTAAATACACTTCCATATGATATCTGTGTCATCTCAGCAATCTCACGGAGCTTCACTTTACGATCTTTCATTATAATTTTTGTCACTTCACTCACATTTTCCGGTGTAACGGCTTCCACAGGTCTACCCGAGCGTTCCGCGTCATTTGTGTCGGTACGACCCCGTTTAAACTCGGCAAACCACCGACAAATCGTTGCTTTTGATGGACAAGAGTCCGGGTAACATTTTTCAATCCATTGTTTCGCTTGCACGGTGTTTTTACCCATTAAAA
This sequence comes from Nephila pilipes, assembly GCA_019974015.1. Lineage (NCBI taxonomy): Eukaryota > Metazoa > Arthropoda > Arachnida > Araneae > Nephilidae > Nephila > Nephila pilipes. Next base: position 21,423 of record BMAW01037763.1, read on the forward strand.
AACAATGTTTTATCAGAACACGAAACTCGGTTTTTTTCCATTTTTTAAACAAACTACAAAACGACTTTACTCCAACCTCGATAACTCAGCTGTTTCTGGTCCGATCGACTTAAAATTTTGACACGTTTCAAGCAAAGGTTAGTACTCTAGAAAGATTTGGTTACTGGTTTACTACGAGCTCCATCTCTGGGGTAGTCTCGGAACTTATTAATCCATGTGTTAGAATGCAACCTCATGAAACAAAAGTAAGCACTTGATACATATGATAATTCTACTATGTAAATAAATGACTAAAAGTATCAAAAAATGCAAGAATAAAAAAACATTTTCACAAAAAAAGGAAGGGCTAAATACTTCAGTTGTGAAAGTGAATTGCCTCTCTTTCATGAATTCATTACTTTTCAAAAGATACATTAAGGAATTTATTCTCGCAGTATGTAATAATCTCGCTTTCAGGCTAAGAAAACAAAATCGTAGTCTGTTGATATCGTTTTCCGCTTTTATTCGCTTATCTATAAGAATCTATTCCTGTTCACAATTTAAAAATATATACTGTAGATTACATGCGTCGTATTATTGTCTAACAAATGTTTGGATCTTTACTTAGACTTATGTATTTTTAACTCCATTACCTCCAAGAATCTATTAGTTTTCACATTCTTGTACATAATTTCTTTATAATGGAATGCAAACAAATTGTACTTGTAGAAACTTCTGGTAATTTGTTCAACGAAAAGTTTTCGATCTTATGATATTTTAAATATGCGAAATTATATTTTTAGTTTTAATGAGTAATATCGTATTTTTAACCATAACTGTGAACTTTTAAATTAAATGTGGATGTCAGTAATTTGGATTGCTTATAAATATAAATGCAATCTCAAAACGAAATTAATCAATAATTATAATGTTTTTTTCTCAAACAGTTTACCTCTTTTTGATCTTTTTCATTGAATTTGCTTATAGAAGTGCAATCATTATGAAACGGGTAATAATGCAATTATTTAATTGGTTTTATTAAAGTTATATAACATAAAATTTAATTACAAATACTCTTGTGCTACCTGAATAAATTATTTAATCGTGATTTCCATTAATCTGAATAAAAACCGATGTCTACAATAAAGATGTATGTATGAATTAAGCGTAAAAAAATTATGTTTGTGTGGAAAAATAAGTTAAAAAAATTGCACCGTCCTTATTCTGTTTCAATGTTCTTCAAAAATATTAGAGATTTCAATTTTTCCTCATTGCTGAAAAAGTTATTATTCACTAGATGTTGTAAATGGATTTCTAAACTCTTTTCCTTATTTACAAATGTTTAATGTAGTATAATTATTTTTTTTCTAGAAATTGCTTTGCTCCATAAAATATAATATAAAAGTAACCGTGTATTTGAACCTTTTTCTAGCACAAAAAAAGTTCTCATGAAATTTTTACAGGAATTGGATATTTATTCTCTAAACAATTAATTTCAAAATAGTTATACAATTTCATTTAACTGTAAAAATAAACATTGTAATGTTTTGTATAAATCCAGAAGTTATTCATTAATATACATCAGCAAGGAATATAAACAAATCTTAATTTAAATATATAAAGTAATATTTAAAGGAACAAGGTAAAAATAAATATATTAATATATATTTATTGCAATTGAAATAGAAATTCTAAATAATCTAAGAGACAGGAAATATTAGTGCATTTTATTTCCTAATTGAAAGAAAGCATTAATTTTCATTCAAAATTTATTAAAACTTTTAATTAAAATTATGTCATCGGTGCGGTTAATTAACATGCTGAATTCAGCAGACGGGAAGAAAAGATAATCAATTACGAAATACAAACAGACAATTTTAGTTTTTTTCGCGTTCAACATGTTTGTGATTAATACGTATTTAACTAAATAAAGGTTTTGAATCTCTCATTTTAATAAGTGTTTGTATACTATTATATTTGAAATATTTGAAAAGATGAAATCCTTTCGAAATTTGGAATCTTTTTTGAAATTTGATCCCTTCCAGTTATTAATATATATATATATATATATATATATATATATAATTTTTATTATTTTTATTGGCTCTATTATTGTTATTTAAAAAAAATATCACTCATCAAACCGTATAAGATGATGATAAGAAACCTAATATTATTTTTGTTTTAGTGAAGTGCAACATACTGTAATACGAGAGAAAGATTAGTGATTCCACACAGCTTTTGCCATGAATTCAACTGATGTTTAGATTTGGAATGCATCGGTTGATTTGCTTGCAATGACTACATTCGAATGTTCCTCTTAGATAGTATTGCTTACGTGCGATAATATTTTTTCGTTTCTACATGCTGTATATTTTATTTTAAAGTCCTTAGAGGAGAAAAATATGTTACTGAGGAAAAGTTTGACGTTTTTATACGAATTCGGTGCGGGTATTTGATTAGAAATAGGCTTAACGATTTAGAATTATATCAAGCGATAACATATAAAATGTGTCACTTATATAGGGTTTTGAAGATTGTTTTAACGAAATGTGTCTAGCATAAGTCGTAATAATTGAAATTTGATTCTGAGACTAATTATGTAAAATATAGGCTATCTTCAGCAAAAATTATAATTTATTAATTAAGGAAGATATTTATTTGGAACATATTTTTGTGGCGATAATGTAAATAAAGTGCAATCCTTTTAGTTATGCAATAATTTCTTACTTTGCCTTAAATTCTGTTTTCCCGGTTGCATGTTTGTGTCTCCGTCCATTTTATCTCTTAGGAATTTTAGCCAAAGAAGTGCGAGTTCTAACACTTTAAGGGGGAACTTTTATGAAGTTTGCCAATATTTCATTTTTTCCAAATAGTTCATGGCTTGCAACCGTAATATACTTCACACTTTTACTTTAAATTATTGTTCTTCATTCTTTGTTTTCGCTTACTTCTAGAATCTGCGAACCGGAACCTCATTGCCGCGTTATGATTCCCTAGTCGAAGCAGGTGCAAAAATCCTTTATCGATCAGAGGTCACCACAATAATTTGAAATCTGTAACCACTCTAAGTCTCCCGCGTTTAACTTTTAAATGAAGACGTAAATTTAAACGGGACTCATTCATCAGAAATAAGGCGCATTTTATGGTCCTCTCTCTTTCACTAATTACTATATTTAGGACATTAAAATGAATAAACACTAATTAGAGCTTTAACCTATAAGGAAGACGAACAAGATAACCTTTGTCAACACTGGGCTTTCGCAGCGAAAACGAATGTGAATATACTGATGGAGGACAAAATAATACAATCACCTGTGAAATATTGGAAAATCTTTATTAATAAGAGGTTGGACCACCCTTTGACTGAAGTACAAATTTAATACGACATGGGGTAGATGCATAAAGGTCATGGAAAATATTTAAAGGAATATTAAGACCTTCCTCCTGCAGAACGGTCTCTAATTCCGAAAGGCTGGATGGAGGTAGAAATCGGGAACGAAGTTTGGACCAAATATTCCATAAATGTTCAATAATATGCAAGTCCGGAGACTGAGGGGCCAGACAAGATGTTCAAATTCATCGTCATGCTCTTCGAACTATGCTTGAACACACCTAGCAGTGTGGATAGGGGCGTTGAAATCTTGAAAAAGTGGTCGCTCTTCAGGGAATATAGTCTGGACAAAAGGATAGACATGATCCCCTAGAATGCTTTGATAGTGATTGGATTTGATTCACCTATGCAGAATAATATGTGGTCCAAGACCGCTCCAAGATATCACACCCCATTCCATAATGGAGCTCCCCCCCTCCATGCTTCACAGTCGGTAAGAGACTTTCAGGATTAAACGCTTCTCTGGGCGTTCTCCAGACATAAACGTGTCCGGTCGTCTGAAATAGGGTGAATGACGATTCATCTGACCATATTACCTGTTGCCAATACTGTGGGGACCAGCCTTTGCGATCTCTGCACCATTGGCGTCTTTTGAAAGCATTAGTTGCTGTTACCAATGGCTTACGAATCGTCACTCTGCCAAAAATGTCCGCAGCATGGAGTTCCCTTTTGACAGTTTTTGTTGAAAGGGGATCCTGGAGATGACTGTTCATTTCGAATGTTATCTCGGATAACGATTACTTGTGCTTTCGGGCTACTATGCGCTTCAAGACCCGTCTTTCCCTATCTGTAAGCTTTGACTTTCGGCCATTGTTGTGTTTTGAAGACGTCGTCTTCCCCTAGTTCGTGTACGCTTTCATAACGGCAACCCCCAAAATGTATTGTGCTTCCGTAACCGATGCTCCATTTAAACGCGCTCCAACAATTATTCCTCTTCGGAACTCTGACAGGTCTAACATTTCAACTTATCACAGACAGTTCGATAGTCGCATGCAACGCAGGTAACTGCTGTTGAGAGACTGATACCTTCCTCTTTACGCTCATTAGGTGTCAGACTTCTGTTGCAGGTGTCGCGGCTGTACTGAAGGTGTGAAATATGTCATACTTTTTCACAGGTGTTCGTATTATTTTGTCCTCCATCTGTAATTTTTAACGCTCAACACTCTACGTTCAGACAAAATAACCGGGGTAAGCTGGTATATGCAAAATGTTGAAATGCTAGGTGCTCTACTAAATATTAATAAATTCTAATAGTAAAAATTATGTTCAGTAACTATATTTTAAAGTCATTTTCTAGTTTGATTATGCAATACATGAATTAGATAAAAAATAAATATTTAGCTTAACAATTATATAATATACTACTGCACCTTTTTAAATCCTTTTTTTTTATTCTGAAAAATTTAGAAGGAATTCAGAAAGTTTAATTCCTTTCCAAGGCAGCATATTAACCAAAAGTGTTATAGTTTTAGTCAATGTCAAAATGGTGTCCCTAGCAATGTTTCAAAATAAAGTGCTAAATGCACGTGACTGCTTTATTTTCATTTTCTAGCCGACATAATTACGTTTAACTTACTTATCTTTAAATTGGTGATTTCTTTAAAAAATATATAGCTGCAAATTTTGGGAAACTTAGAGTAAATAAATATAATTTGGCAAAACAACTATTAAAGAGAATACTATTTTGAAAGTGAACCATCCAAACGTTAAAATTTATTATTATGTCAAATGATATGCGGTATAAAAGTAATCATTTAATAAGTAACTAAAGAATAGTTGCATGCTTTTATGGGGAAGGGGTGTGTTGATAAAACCGTCAATTCCCCATAATTTCCTTTCAGAAGGTGTGCGGAATTCAAGCAACTTTTCTGTCGTCCCGGAGAGCTGTTATATTAAACATTTCACTTTAGCAGCACAAAACTTGTTCCATTGAATTAATTAGCCACACTGAAAACGGAATACACTCCACATAAAAGAAACTTCAAATGTTGGAGATTTTAAATAATACTTATTTTAATGCAAACAGAAACATCTTCAATCATTACAACAGTAGACAGATTAAAAAACCTATAGAACAACACATAATAATGATGTTTTTGTTGCCAATCGCACAGGAGCAGATTTCTTCCATAATCATTTAAGCAAACGATTTTTTCATAATATTTACTTTTGTTTTTTTTGAAAGGCAAATAATCATTTATTTATTTCAAACTTAACATTTACAAATTTAATACTTAAGTGAGTGGAGAAAAGATCGTATGCTCCTTTTCTTCAAATCTCCTTACAGCTCCGCAGTCAAAATGACGTCAAAAAATGACGCAGGAAGCCACCACACTTTGATATAACATATTTATTATAAAAAAAGAATATGCATTGTACTGTTTCAGTATATTATGTATATTACTTTACGAACTATTTAACTAGAAAGTAGACATGGTGATAATATTATACTTCTTTAAAGGTACAGCTTTACATTATACAAAATTTGATATAGTTTATTTGATTTATTCTCTGATGGAGTACTCAAAAGCAAACAAGAAAAGTCAAATGACAGAAAGTGAAAAATTAAAAACATCATCCGTATGATAATGCAGAAAAAATTAAGAATTTTTACTCATCATTTTAAAAACTTATAATCAGCAGTTTTTTACATTGAGCTTCAATTTCATTACTGGACCACTACCACAACTTCGTGAAAAAAGGCGTAGAATAGTTTAGACAGATTAAAGAATATTTGTTTTGCATATTTGCAAAGAAATACTAGCAGATAAATTATTCATTCCCATAAACGATTAAAATTTTCGGAAAAAATCCTGAATTTTAAATTTTTCGCATTTTCATTCCTGTAAATGTTTGAGAAATGAAATAATATTAAATTTGGTTACTTATTTTATTGGATTGTTCAAATCTATGAAATAATTTAGATTTAACTTAAAATTACTTTTAATTGATCATAAATTAGTAAATCATTCAAATTCATCGTTTCTATGTTATCATTTCTGAGTAGAAAATGGCATTCTGGCACATATTTAAAATTCAATTCTGATACAGCCGAAGAATTTAATGGACGACGTATTAAACCTATTTTATATAGATGAAAATGATAAATTCAAGAAGAAATAAATAAAATGCTATAATATGCTGTATCTACAACACTGAAAAGTCAAAATGTAATATTTTTGTTGGATGAACTTTCCATTTATTTTACTATACTCTTCAAAAATGAAATAATTTATATATCACTCAAAAATTATTTTAAATGATCATAATTTAGTAAATCATTCAATTAGACGGTTTATTTTTAATCATTCTTCAGATGCAGAAAATGATAATCACACGCATGTATTATTCTCAAAGTATTACAGAGAGAACCGAAGACTTTAATAGATGATATAGGGAACATGAATTATTAAGAAAAAGATGTTAAATTCAAGGTGAAAAAAGTAATATACTAGAATAAGCTATTATCTACAACACAGCACAGTCAGAATGTACTAGAATAAGCTATTATGTACAACACAGCACAGTCAGAATGTACTAGAATAAGCTATTATGTACAACACAGCACAGCCAGAATATACTAGAATAAGCTATTATCTACAACATAGCACAGTCAGAATGTAATTTCATTGTTGGAGAAAATTTCTATAAGAAAAAATATTCCTAGTTAATGTCATGTTTCTTAAAATTAGACAAATAGTGCCTCCAGTAAGAAATTATAATTTTTTTTGGTATTTTAGAAACAATATTAAATTAGTAATATACTGGTCTGTATTAAATAAATTATCTGTATTCATGATTGGGACACAGCATTGGCTGTCAAAGACTCTTCAAGCAATTAAAAGCGTTGAACAAATAAAACTTTTCGTTTTGGGGTTTTCAGACTCTTATATTCTCAGAAAAGATTTCTTTTTAATATCCATGTGAGTAGATTCCTTTTTGTATACGTAAATAATAATAAAGTGTAATAAGTCCTATCATTTAAGGTTCAACATTACTTTTGTAGTTATTATTTTGGATGTATGCTAACAAAAAATGTATTAAAAGAAGTCGAGGAGAGAATCATGGTTATAGACTCACCTATATTCTTCCTTATTAGGTGGGAAAATAAATGATGTTTCCCGAAACCTAAGTGATATGGAAGATATTTTAAGAACAAAAATGAACATTTCAATTAAAAGTCTTTTCTCTTAATAAAAGTCAAACAAGTCTAATGCTTCTTGGGAATTAATCTAGATTAAAAAAAAAAAAAACTATCACAATCCTTCTTATTCTCAGATCTTGATTCTTTTTTTATAATTACGTTGATTTGCTAAATGCAAATCTGAGAAAGATGGCTTGAAAAAATTTTTCCACCTTTCATCTCTTTTCTTAGTTAATTCTTTTAGAGTGTGAAATATTTTTTTTTTTATTTGCCTATTATAATTTTTTAATCATTTTGTAATTAGTAATGTGTATGTGTGTGTGTTCAGTTTCATGGTCGCCTCAAAACCTAAGGAAACGAATCTTTCAATTTATTTAATCAAATCAATATGAATTAATAGTATCAACAACAAATGAGTACATTAACATTTATAAAAAAACTTCTTTTATGAAAAAAATACTCAGAAATGTGAATGAAAAGATAATTTAATATTCTTTACTCCAAAGTAAAAGTACATCTAGTAAATAAAAATTGTTCATCTCGTTTCGTAATCTTTTTTCTTAAATCACTGGCACAAAAGGCTTTGCGAATATTGTAACAATATTTACCAAAACGTTAAATTACTTTACAAAACTTTCAATTAAGTATAACAATTCTTAACTTTTCATGAATTATATTTTTCTTAAAAAAATAATTAGCTCTGCAGAGTAATTATATTCGGCATTTAAATTTTTTATTTGATAGTTTCCACACAAAATGCAAAGCTACATTGTAAGCAAAGTTAAAAATATCTTGAAACTATATAAAGTATAGTTATATCACTTCCACTGTCAAAATATTTCTTTTTTCGCCTTGAACTTCAACCATTTTATACGGTTTATTTCTTTAGTTTTCTAAATTTGTAATTACAGTACTAATAACGTTTCTCTTAGAGCATGTTTTTGAAACGTGTTCAAAAGACTAAAAGACACTAAAAGCATTTTAGATTAACGATTTTTAGAGGAAATTAGTGTTTTTATATCTGAATTCATTACAATTAAAACCCAAAATAACATTTCTTCTAGCTTTTGATTCATCATATTTGAGCTTAATATAGTTTTCAGAGCCTTTACCTTTTGGTTTTAAATCCCTATTATTAAATTTATCTTTCCCATTGTCAAATTTCTTATAATTTTTAAAGAGTCATTTTTCTTTTTCATAAATATTTTAGTTGCTAACACATTCCGGAACGGCTTAAATAGCGTAGTCAATTAAGAAAGAGTACCGGATTTGAACAAGGTTTATTATTTCTGTCATGACACTCTTACACAGATTAACAGGTCAATTGAAAAGTCCCCGGCCTGACACATAGAGGGCGCTACTAGAATCCATAGGTTTTTTAGTTAGCCCTAACCCTCAAAAGATGCATGTATAACTTTGACAGCTGTCGGATCATTAGTTTGTGAATTATAGCATTTTCAGTGAAGCAACTTTTGCTATTGTGAAAAAAATGGATAAAAAGGAATTTCGCGTGTTGATAAATTATTGCTTTTTGAAGGGAAAAAGTACAGTTGAAGCAAAAACTTGGCTTGATGCCGAGTTTCCGGACACTGCCCCAGGAAAATCAACCATCATGGATTGGTATGCTAAGTTTAGACGTGGTGAAATGAGCACCGAAGACGGTGAACGCAGTATACGCCCCAAAGAGGTTGTTATCGACGATTAAAAAAATCCACAAAATGAACTTGAATGACCGTAAATTGAAATGGAAATGAAATAGCAGATACTCTAAAGATATCAACTGAAAGTGTACATCATATCATTCACGAATATTTGGGTATGAGAAAGCTCTGTGCAAAGTGGGTGCCGCGCGAGCTCACTTTGGACCCAAAACAACGACGAGTTGATGATTCGGAGCAGTGTTTGAAGATGATCAAGCGGAATTAAATGCACGTAGCCTGCACTACAGTCTTAGCCATCTAAATGTAACATCCTCTCTCTCATTCAACATAAAATAAATGGACTTTACTCGAAGAATTAGTATTATTTTTTCTGCTATTATATGTATGTAGGTATGTATGTATGTATGTATGTATGTAGGTAGGTAGGTAGGTATGTGTATGTGTATGTATATATATATATATGTGTGTGTGTGTGTATTGTATTCATTTGTTGCTCTTCTTATGTGTAAGCTTTCTTATTTATGTTATACTGTGGTCTATTTTGGTTTTATTGTATAATAATTTTGTTCCTTTACTCATCCTATATTATAAATATTTTTGGGTTTTTCTAGGGTTGCTAATTCATTTACTTTTTAAAGGATTCTATAAAAGTTTGTTTTTTATTAATCCCTGTTTAAATGCATCTTTTTTTAATAGTCATCATTACATTATATTGTAATATAATGTTAATGGGTTAGATTGGGCGTGATTTCTGAAATAGCCCATCATTTAAGGTTTTTTATCCCGTTGCAATTTTAATTTTATTTCATTCAATTTTTTTTACTTTTCGTAAACATTGGAGTTTCTTTTTAATTATTCAGTTTCTTTTTGTCTTTTGTTGATAACTTTGATTAATAATTATTTTTGTAAGATTAATTATTTTTGTTTTATGTACTTGCTTGTGAAAATTTATATGTAGTACATAATTTTATTTTTCTTTTAAGTTAATTTGTTTTTGTATTTTTATTCATTTTCCTTTGTTTGCACTATTTGATTTGCATATTATTTGACTTGGTGTAGATGTTTTTACCCAATAGTAAATTGAGAGTTCTAAAGATATGTATATATGTATATATACGGAGAGAGATAGACAGAGGTCTAGATATCTGTGGAGTTCTAATGAAAAGACTCCACTGGTTCCACTAGTTTTTTCTTATGCAGGGGGCTAGTTGTCTAGGGCGGTTATTTCATTCATTGTTTCTGCAGTCATCTACTTAGTTCAGTAATGAAGTTTGAAATTGATTCAATATGTTTATTAGAAGGAGTTACATGAAGAATATATAAAAGATACTATTAACATGTTGATCTTCAACGAACTAGTTCTTCAGGAAGATAGATAGCTGTTCGAATTCGTGGCATTTGGAAGATGGACTTTGAAACGCATGCTGCCGTTCGAAGTAGAACAGTTTAATCCATTACATCAGGAAGCGGGAGGAAAGAGAGATGAGCCTCTGAGAAAAGAGCAATTACTAGCTGGGAGAGTTGACGAGCAAAAAGTAGAAGAGGCATAGAGCGATATGCTCTGTGATTTTGTTCTAAAATAGATTGCACTGCATCAGATAATGCATTATGCTGATTCGTTGTACCATTTAATAAGCAAAGCAGAAGATAATTTCACAATATTTTTGAAACTGCAATTATTAAATTGATAATTAACTGGAAAAGATCACACACACACACGCGCATATATATATATATATATATATATATATATATTTGTATATATATGTGTATATATATGTGTGTGTTTGTATGCGTACGTGCGTGTCTGTGTCTATGTCTGGAGGTGTAACGTCCTGCATTTTCTTTTAATGAATCACAATCTATTTTTGCAATCCACTCAAATAAATCTTCCCACCAGCGCCTCATGTTTCAACTGTAGCTGTCACCTGTACCTTACGGAAGCCGACAAACAAGAATTAACCCTGCGAACCGCAAGCGTATAAAAGCTTCTGCGATATATATCGCAGCTGTTCAGATAATTGCCATCTTATCCCCAGATGCTTAAAATGCTCAGGCGCCCACGCAACCAGAGACTGTAACATTGAAGGAAAAATTAAAGAAATAAAATGTATTAACTGCAACGAAATTGGACACGCCGCCTCATACGGAGGATGCAAACTCTATCCCAAACCTCCAAAAGGATCAATTACTAAAAGCAACGCACCCAAAACAAATACTGTTCGTGAAGACTACACTTTTGCAAATGCTTTAAAATCAAACCAACAGATGGCGCCCCAAACGGACGAAAACCCAGATTCATCAAAAAATTCAAGGAAAATCCCACAACATAATGCAAAAAGCCACCAGAAAAATCCTTTCAACAACATTTTTGAAGCCATCAAACAACTCAAAGCTCTTGCCGAAATCTTCTCAATCATTCCAGGACTGCTTACAAATCTCCATAAAATTCAAAATGCAAAAGGAGAAGCAAACAAAAAATTCGCCATCTTAGAAGCGCTTATGGATATCTCTGAAGAAAAATTTCAATACCACCTAAACCCTAAGAGAATGCCTCTCCCACCTCCTATATAGCTACTTAACCTCCAACGGGAGCAGCCAATCGCAGTCGTTCTCTTCACCCATCACAAGATCAACTTTTTCCCTCGTGGAACTTCAAATTTTTCAAGTACATACTCATTAACTGCTCAACAGATGGCGCCAGCTATGCTGGGCTCATCAATCAGCTCATTTCTCAAGAACTTTTCATCTCTACTCTCCAAAATTTTACTCTCTCATCCGCAAGAAATTCCTCTCCACAATGTAAATTTCGATTTTATCCAAAGGACTTAATAAATACCAGATTTGGGCTTGTGGAGCGCTCCGCGCTCCTGGCGCCCATGGAATTTCAACGTAAACGTCGCGCTCACTTTTCCGCTCTTCTCGCTTGCTGTCTCTACCTGCTTATCAAATAAAACGCACCTACTCTGCACTTTTCTGTGAAGTGACACCCCCTTGTAATATGTTCTATTGGAATTAAGATGTCCTGAACTTGCTAATAAAGTACTTATTTATGGCTTGGAGGCCTTCTTCGTCTATTACTTTAAAACGACCATCAAAAGGAAGTTGACGATGCCGTTTTCAACTCACACACACACACACACACTTATATATATATATATATATATATATATATATATACTCTATAAGAAAAACAACTCACCAAGAAGGAGTTGTCCGATGGAGACAAAAATTGGTGGATAGGAAAACTATGCACATAATAGAAAATGATTAAAATTTCAAAAAAATTGAAAGATTTATTTTAGAGTACATAGTTACAAAGTAACGAGCTTAATAAGGTGTTGAGGTAACTCTAACCTTGTTGTAAGCTATCACACGAAGTAGCATAGAGTGATAAAGAAAACAATATTTTTGTGACTCATAAATGAAAATAGAAAGAACACGAGATCCAAAATTAACTAATTCATATAGATGCAGTGTTCATTTGAAGAAGGATAAAGCTTCAGTCGTGCTTCAAGTTTAATCTAATGGATGCATCATCAGAGTGGTCAGGACATCGAGCTCGTCCCCAGCCATGGTTCAGACTAGAATCATATTTATGTCTTGATTCCACTAAAAGTCCATCGTATATTGGTGTTAATGCTTGTTCAATTTACGTGTTGGATATGAACATCCTAGTGTTCAGTGTCGAAAATGAAGATAGAGGTGTGTGGATGGCTGCCCACTTAGATGTAGATTTCGTCATCTGACTGAGGTTCAAAATTCGAGGACTCTTGGCTAGAAAAAAACGTTCTAAATACTCGTTGTCGAGACAGGGACTCCTAGGATATAATAATAATAAATGAAATTTTAATTAAATAGTTAATTTCTGTTCTAGCTGAAACAGTGTCATTAAAATTGTCAGTGTATGTGTTCTTTCTAGTCCAAAACTTCCAACTATGAACAACACTCCCACATTATACTAAAGTGGAATATGCAATTCATTCCAGTTCCCTGTAAATTCATATGAACATCCTTAAATTAGCAGGATGATAGTAATTTCCAAGAATATAATTTCAATAAAAATATCGACAAACATCTTTCTTCAGAATCAAACAAATCTACTCTTTAGCAATTGTTTAAGAGCTGTATGATAAAATGAAGCTTCATCAAAATTCTCTTCATTGGTGTAATTAACATACAAATATATTACTTCCTAATATAAGTAAATTCAGTGTTTAACCTTTCACATTCAAAGATTAAACTTATGATAGTTGCTCTCAATCCGATGGACAAATTTCGACATAGGTTCTGAAAGAATAAAACACATTTCCAATCCTGTATCCACTGCACTATACACTCGAGAAAAGAGAGGAGAAAAAAAATCTAATCTTATGATCAATCTGCCCCATGTCGAAAATGAAAATGGAACGAAAGGTGTGTGAAATTGCGACTATTTGGAAAAAAAACAATCTTTCCGGGAGGAAATGAAATGGCTTTTTCTATTTCCTGATCATGACTATACCAAGAATTCGTTCCTGGAGAAGATTCCAACACAAGAAGGAATTGCTGAAAAGTGAAAACATACTATTTTAAAAGGTAATATTTTTGAATTATCATTTATTACAGGAGATTAGTCATTTAGTTTAGTGTAGATTGCAATGCAAACATTGCAAACATTTTTCCTTACAATAACATTGATAATCACATATGCTTTTATAATTTTTCAGAACTTTTTCAAATATATTTGTTACCAAAAATCAGTTTGGGTTTCTCCTCAACATGTGAATAATAATTACTAATTACCACATTTTTGTCTTTAACATACCAGTACATGCGGAAAAAGATAAAATATCCACATTTAAGACTCTTTTATTTAATGATATTTATATTTTAAAATAGCTTGTAGGACTTAAGAATTTTTTTATTTTGCAGACTTAATGATATTTTAATTATTATATTGAACTATAAAAGCATTCCCATAAACAAAATGTTTTTCTTACCTTTTCAGTTGAATATGAACATGAGTTTTCAGATATATTTCCATTTAAGTAATTTTTTTTTAAGAATTCATATTCTACAAATATACAAACTATTTTGGTCCAGATATATATTAATAATGCACATAACATAGTGAACCAGCTATTTTAAATACATTACTATATATTTTCTCTTAAAAAGTATAGAACAATGTAATTACGAAAATATTTTAATTTATTTTGCTTCTTTTTATATAAAAATATTTCTTAAAATTTAGGTATTAATTAGAGGAACAATAATTTTGGTTCCCTAAATGCAAAAGTACCTATTATAGAAGCATAAGAAATTTGGAACACACACACAATATATTGTGAAATAATTTTCTTTAAAATGGTACTTAACTGCAAATATATCTACCAAATCATGTCCATATTAAACTCAGAGAGGAACAAAACTTTTTATTGAAAAAGTTACTTATGTTGTTTTATTGAATGATTAAAATATCATTATTAGGAAAACAAAATTCTAATCTGAACTGAAATTTTAAACAGTTATATATATATAAAAAAAAACAAGGATTCTTAGATATGGAATTCAACAATTCTTCGCATATTCTGGTACCCTTAATGAATACATTGATTTCATAATGTTTTTGTACTTTTCTTTATGTTTGGTCACTTTTCTGTGTTCCCAGGTGCCGTTGGGGTGAGAAGAATTGAAGAAGAGGTAAGTGTATCAAGACGTCACTTTAACCGAACCTGCAATGACCTTCTTTCACTTCATCCCAAAGATGAAAGAGAATCTTAACTGGCATCTCTTTCTTTCTGACGATGAAGGTATAGTTGTTATTTAAACGTGAGGCTGACAAAAACATCCGGAATAATCTTTTAATGGGTTTGCATGTGCATGGAAAGTAGTTGGAGTTATATCGAAAAAAGTGAAAAATGAATTACATACAATGATACATGAATCTTTCAGGCACAATCAGATTTATGAACGTTGTGGAAAAAATTTATCAGTTCACATCCTCATTGTGCAGATAACACTTTTCAATCGCTCCTCAAATTTAACAAGAAATAGGCACACAATAGAAAAAGTACATTTGTATAATGTTATGATTACAATAATTCAACATTTTTCTGTTGATGAAAGAACATTTAGATTTTTAACTACCTTGATTTTCAACTGCGCAATTAATTAACTCTCTTCAAATAATGTAAGGCAATCTGAGAGAGGGATACAAATTTCTATAACTATTTCTCATTTCATTTTTAGCTGTGCAATTATTTAAATCTCTTCAAATAATGTAAGACAATTTCAGAGAGGGATACAAATTTCTATAACTGTTTCTCTTTTGAACACGGATTACTAATTTTTATACATGAAACGCATTAGACGATTAATTATTGCTATAAATTATACATTTTATTCTAAATCCGATTTTCGAAGATTGTTCATAAATGAAAGTTTCACACGTTTTAAGGAAGTTTAGTACTTTGATAAAATTATTAAGCCCATTATGAATTAAATACAAGCTAACCGAATTAAAGGAAATATATAATAGAATATATTTACAAGATAATTACACAATAATATTCTTTATAATCTTAAAGATTTGAAACATGATTCATAGATAAAATAATAAGTGTAAACTTTCAACTGAAAATTATATTGCTGTAATGTCTGTTCATTAAGCAAACTTCCATTTTTTTTTTTGTTAGAACAAATATATTACTCCCATTTCCACTGTAGAGTTACTTGATAAAAGATAAGTATATTTCAAGAAAAAGAGTTCAGCGCATTTAATTAATTTTTTAGATATCATTTATTAAAATAAAATCATACACTCACACAAAACAAAGAGATTACAAATTAGTTTTAGTGCTTAAGTACACATTACATTGTTGAAATGTTTTTGACATCAGTTTCTTTCATTTTATAATATTTCATATTTTTCTTACAATTGGAATGAAAAAAATAAGGAAACGACTTGAATTTATTTTAATGATGAATTAAATAAATACTTCCAGAATCTCTTTTCAGAAATGAATATACTGAAGCTGAAAATATTGCCGACAATGATAAATTCTAAAAACAGTCAGACTTTTCGGAATTTCCTGACAAATAGTGAATCAGGAAATAACAAATTCCATGTTTCAGATTCGATAAATTTGTTTTGGAATACTTAAGAGAAAATTCAAAATTTCTTCGATAGAAAAATATTAAATTACTAGAATTCCGAGCAGCGTAATCGAATATTTTTTTAAAAAACTTGTAACTGGGGATTAGAATCTAGAAATATAAATTTGTTAGAACCATTTGTATATTTCAGAAGATTCTTTCGTAACAGCTCAAACTGTAAATACGAGTAAAGATTTGTGTTCCTATATTTCAAATTGTATTTCTTGTTTAATAAGAAATATGTTTATTCTTATGATTATTACTTATTTTAAATGTAAGTGCCTAAAATTTATGAAATTATTATCTTACCAATTGTGTCTAGGATCATTACATTTTTTATTAGAAGCCATTTTATATTAATATAAAATGTGCATATTTAATCTGTATCCAGTTAAAAGCAACCTTTTCTCTTTTTAAAAGAATCTGTTTCCTTAATAAAAAAAACCTGACCATGATAAATTCTAAGAAGCAACTTGTCTATAAGATATTTCCTATTGAGTTACACTTTTACTTCTAAATTTTTATTTTTGTAAATTTTAAACATAAAAATACTTCTTCGTTATATCTTTATAATTATATATAAATGCGTGTTGCATGAAACATTCTGGCAACTTGTTTGTAAAATATCTTATTTTTAATTTTAGGATTTCAAGTATTTCAAAGATATTAATTTTGATTCTTAAAATTCCTTATTTTACCTTTATTATTCAGGATACTTCTCTTCAAATTCAAACAAGGAATGATATGTCCAGTAAGATGTTATTTATCTTACCACTTACGTGCTTTATTTTCATAAAATAACTCGAAAGTTGATAAAAACAAAAACTGTTAAAATTTAAATTAAAAATAATAAATTAAAATATTAGTAAAATTGCTTCCTTTTGCTATTGGTAAGGAATTATTTAACGAGAAACAATTTTTTTTACATGTAAGCGTAAAACTGATTGTACATTTTTATTTTTAATAATTATGAAAGCCATATTTATAAGTAAGATATAAATTTTTTTTTTACTTTGCGTGAAACATTATTTATTACAATTAATCGCTTTTTCTAATTGCTTACGGATTTGAAAAATGGGAAGTTTTAGCTAATAATTTATTAAATGAAATTACATTTGCATTAGCAATTCAAAAAATTTTCGTTGATGACTTTAATTTGAAACATATAAAGTTTACTGCAGTATTAGTCAATTATTAAGGCTTAAATCATTCATCTCCAATTTTATATGCAAAGAAGTTAAATCTTTTTCCACAGAATTTAATTAAACTTATCTTATTTAATCACAATATGTTTTAACTTTGTTTATTTTCATAACTAATTAAACAAAAAAAAATTATGAAAGATGATATAACAAATATGAAAATTACATCTTTACATAATCTGTTGAAAAGTGAAATTATTCGTTATACATGGAACGTATTTTACTTTTAAAAAAGTGTACTATATGGTACAAACCTATTGATAAAATCAGTAATCAATAGTATTTTAAGTATTAGTATGTTGTGCTTCACCATTCAAATTTCTCTTCGTGCATTGAAAGTTTATTTATTACAAAAATATATAAATGTTTCACCCTATCCGCAAAAGAAAATTTTCATGATTCTGCAATATTTCCTTTTGTTGAAATTTTCTGTTTGAAAATTCCTCATTCGTGTTCACTGCCACTATTTCTATTGTGTTCAAATATATACAAATCATTGAAACATAATAAAAGCAGTTGCTAGTAAATACTAATAGTTTATGCTTAGATTCGTAATCTTAAAAGTACATTACACTTTTAAGGTTCATTCATGAAGCATATTAGAAAAAAGCATCCAACTTATTAAGCTACCCAAAGGGTTATTGTTAAAGTCAAAGGTAAAATGGCACTTTTCAACATAAAGTGTTTTTCGAATATTTTTTCCAAAGAGTGAGTGAATGAGTCACACACACACATTGAGTGTGAGAAAGAATCATGTAATGATAGAGTGAATAAATGAATCCATTTATAAGTGAGTGAAGGAATGAATGAGTTGGTGACCAAAAGAATGAATGAGTAAAAAATGAATTAATCAATCAATTGATAGTTCGAATTTTCTTTCCTTTGTCATATTATTGTTTGTTTTAACTATGATACTTAATTGAAAAATTTAATAATTAGTTACAAAAAAATTATCACTTTTGGTGACTAAATCTACTCTTTGCAAAAGTTTATATGGAAACTGTTTTTCATTTTCTTTTGTCAAATGTTTTATACATTCTTCTTCTCCTTAAATTCATATGGTAATATTTATGCTCTTCGAAGACATTGGTTTTGTCGTTAGCTTCCGACACAAATTCCACCAAATAATGTATATTAATTTATTTATACCAATTGAAAACAATTCATATTTTGGGCTCTCTATTACATATAGGGAACATCTTATGTTTATATGCTACTCACACATATATGTTACATATATCTACAACAGTCAAGTTTTGCAGAATAATTTAGATTACCCACATGATACTTATTATGAATTAAAAACTGTTTTGGTACGCGCATTTATTTTCCTTGTTATTATGGTAATAACCAAGCAATTCACTTTAAGTTGAAAGGTGTATCCAGTAAGTCAGTTAGCTATGCAATTTTAAGTCCTAAGCTTGATGCAGGAACATGATTAATGTAGCATTTATTCAAGTTGATATATATATATATATATATATATATATTAAAAACAGTTTTAAATTTTTTAGCACATCTGTAAGATGCTGAAACAGTGTCCAAGAAAAGTGTCATATCATGTTAAAACTCGACCTATTCATGCAAAATTTTGCATCCTAATCTATTTCATCACTGCTGGTGATTAATTTCTCTAAGTCATCGAAAGCATTAACATTGGCAGTGTCCTACTCAAAAATACCTATCTCTGTGATTGGAAAAAAATATCCATTCAACACGAATCGACATCCGGACTCGAAGATGATTCTTAGCAGTCCTTCAGATAAACACTTTTTCGAGACAGTAAAGGAGAAGCTTAAGAATGTTTAAAAATTCAGATGCATATATATACTAATAAAATGCATTTTTGATGATTTTTTTTAAGCTTACTTTCAAATTGATAAGAGAATCTTTCTTTTCTTTTCTTATTTTTTACATAAGAACAAAAGTTAGATAAAAGTACTTAAAAATATTTTCATAAAAAAATATTTCTTCTTTCCCTAATTTTTTAACAGGCTACTCTGATAATAGATTTTTTTTAAAGTTTACATTATAAAATAATATGTTCTGTAATAGCTTTGAGATATTTAGCTGAGTAGAATAAAAACATATAAAAAAAAGAAGAAATTAAACCTTATTTGAAAAAGATTTAACATTAAATGACATGAACTAACTTTCATTGCAAAGAGATATATTTCTCACTTGGGAGTTTATAATTTTAAATATTTTTATTCCATATTAAGTTTCTAATATTATTTTTTTCCAGTTAGCATTTGTGAGTATTTAATTCCCTTATTCTGATAATAATGAATGTAATTTCTCTAATTTTTAACAGAATAGTTTAACAAAAATTCTTCAAGGAGATTATTCGCTATATATTTTTATAATGTGAAAATTAAAAAAAGTTCAAAATGATTTAGCATAGATTTTATTAAAACATAATTATGTATAAATATATATTCTATGGAAGAACTTTATACAGTAGTCTCTCTCTCTGCACTGATTGTTGGGATATAAGCTCAGTTTGCTATTGAAAAATTAGTATTTAAGAAATTTAAGTACTCTTCTTTATTTGCGAATCATACCTTTATTCTTCAGAACTGTTGTATTTCCGGAACAACAATAATATTTTCTATAAAATGTGTGTTGAAAGGAATTTTTTGATACTTTGAAATAAAATTGTTCCATTATTTGAAATATTGTTAATTATATCTCTTAATTATTTGATTTAGCCAAATCTCAAAGTACCCAGATGACATGATCCAACTGTTGCGAATGAAAAGATACTGCTCTTTAGAATCTAGCAATAACTCAAAAATATGAAATATATCCGAAAACGGCATATGGCTTATGGTTAACAATAAATGTAGTCAAACCAAGCCATTTGTAATCTTGATATAAATAATTTTCTACTTGATGTTTCTAAGAAAAATGAAGAAATTACTCCGAGTCCGTAAATTATATGTAAATGGCATACAAAATAGTTTTCGAAGATAAACGAGATAAATGGCTCACGGATATTTGAAAAGCTTATACAGTGTGATTTATTTCTAACATTGTTTTTAGTAACTATGCGTAGACTAAGTTAGAGATGTCAAAATGTATATATAAACTTATATCAAGTAGAAAAGAGTGAATTCTTTGGGAGTGCATAAAATAAATAAAGAGGCAAAAAATATAAGTCTTTTTTTCAAACGAAAGTAAGACTGCGACTAAGAAAATATTTTAAAAGCATTTATTAGTAACAAAACATGTTTAATTGTAAATAGAACAATGACACATATTCGATATTACATTGGTTAACTGTGTGACGGCAAACCATTCCTGTTTGCCTCTTGTGCCATAGCTAAACTCAATATATCAACACTAAAAATCAATAAGTCGATCAAAGAGACGTTAGAACAATAAACACAGTATTTATTGCTTGATTGCTAATATAACGACAATTATAAATGCTCTCCCTGATAGGGCCTTAACTGTATTAACTCGATCTACCAGTAATAATGTAACTGACTCTTACCACTAAGGCTATCTTGACTTCAAGCATACATTAACCTGCCGATAACTTGTAACAATTCACGGCTTCGACTTCAACTCCGACTCTGGAAGAATTGCCGAACACTAGAATCACTCAACCTCTCTATCGCGACTCTCAATATGAGTTTTTATATTTTCCTAACTCTCTTGTTTCACTTCATTTCTACCTGCTTTCTCTCTACATATTCACGTTTCATTTTTGGTTGGGCAAATGTTGTTTAGCAAAAGCAATCAATCTTAGTTAAAAGTCCCCAAGTTTGGTCACGACGAAACCGCGAACAGCCCAACGTCACAACTGGATTGAAATTGTGTTTACATTCCCACGTTAAAATGGAGAAATAATAAACCGTTTGTCGTAAGCAAACAGCATCAATTGGGACGTAATATGGGTTATGTATAATAGACAATATGTGTAAACACATATTGCCTATTACACATAATCGTCATAGTTAAATCCCATTGTACTATTTATCTCGTTGTTTCAGGATTATAAATACCGACTTTGAAGAAAGTCTTTTTTTTGGTTGCATGAGGAGACAACCCTTTCTCGCATGGCGCAATATCTGGTGAATAAGGTGGATGGTTGAACACTGGAATGCTGTACTTGGCTAGAAATCTCTTAAAAGATAATGTGAAATACGACGAGGCATTGTCTTGGTGGAAAGCTTGCCGTATTGATTATTTGTCAATTCCAACAGGCAATCGCACGAATACTTAGTCAATGGTCAGATCAAACCAGATTACCGATTTTTTTGATAGTGTCATTCGTTTTTAACGCGGAAGGGGACCGTGTGGGAATGATCTTTAACATCTTCTCGGCCGTTTTGAGAACGTCTAAACCACTCACACACACATGCTCGTGATAAATATTTATTATTTTACATTTCTTTTAATAAATTATAAGTTTTAGTAGCGGGTTTTCCAAGTTTCTTGGGAAATTTCACAACAGTTCGTTTCTCACTTAATATTTTTCGGGTAAAACAAATGAAGTAATGCTAGCAATGGATATGGCTATATGTATTTGTTTATAGAAGCAAGACGCTGCTTTAGAAAAACAAGGCTTCACGCTAAACATCTGTCAGTCACCAGCGTTTACCGTTTTACTGTATTGAAGACTATTAATAAAAATGACTTGTTTTCAGGACATCACATTTATTTGCGCACATTTTTTCAAACATAAATTCAAGACACAATTTTACACAAGCACCATTTTTTTCAACGTTCGTCTTAACCTCTTGGAACCAAACTCAATACTAAATTTTATATCCGTTGCCAGTAAATTATCTAAAATCAAAACTATGATCTGGTGTTGCCAAAAAAATATCTTAATAAAGAATATTGAAAAAGGTATCACTTTAAGTTTAAATCGTCTGCTTTTAAAAGTAGAATAGGTAATGTCTTAATTAAAGTATCACATTAGATTAAATCGTCTGCTTTTAAAAGTCGAACACATAAATCTTAAAAAAATGTATCACATTAGATTAAATCGTCTGCCTTTAAAAGTCGAACAGATAATATCTTAAAAAAATATTACATTAAAATTTAAATCGTCTGCCTTTATAAGTTGGACTCATAATATCTTAAATAAGTATCATAATCGTTTGTTTTTAAAAATTGAATATGTCACACCGTATGCGTACTTCTGTAGCAATGTCAGTATCGTTATTTAAGAGCCTCACCTACTATAATAGAATATTTTCTGTTGGACCTTTTTCGAATCTCATTCTCTATCTTTCAAAATAGCATTTTTAATGTTTCATTTTATGTTTTCATTTTGCGATAAAAAATATATAGTATTTTTTATTGCAATCAAAACATTTATTTCACCTACTTTAAGGAGACCTTCAACAAGTAGTAAATATATTAAACTTCAGAGAGTTTAAAATCAATTACATATTATCTACTTCATTAGCTAGATGTTATACATCTGGAATCAATTTTTGTTACTTAATAATCTTATTAACTCAAATCTCTGTTTAATGTTGTCTGATTTTGAAACTTATTTCCTGTGTGGTTTGTTTTGTGAATTGAATAAATACTTTTAGAAAATTAAAATCTATTCTGATGTGCCATTTTGTGGAAGTTTGAAAACCGTAAATATAATTAATTGTATTTAGTTTATTTAAAATAAAAAAGGTAAATAAAATATTGTTAGAAGATATGTTTGTTCATGCGAATCATATTAAATTATTTTCTAATATTTTAAAATATTTACTTCCATGTTTACATCAAAGAATAGGTGACAACCCATTTAAACTTGATTTTCGCAGGACTATTTGATAATTTCGTATTAAGAAAGAAAATCGTTAGGAAGTAAAATATTTTGCTGAAAAGCTGTTTTGACGAGTAAAAAGTCATTTACTTTGATATCTATTATCGGGATTAGCTGCTTATTTTGTTCCTTAGATAGATATTTTTTTTTTCATTTAAAGCTTTTTTTTTTTTTTAAAAACTTATAACATTTCATATGTAAATTTCTTCACACTGATAATTATTCTCTTTTGTTAATTTTTTAAATATTTATTCTGTTTATATTAAAATTTGTGAAAAAGAAATAATCCTATTTCATAAAAAAATATAAATTAACATAAACTAAAGTTATTTCAAAGAAAAATTCAGATTTAATTACTTTTAAGACCTCTTCTTTCATAAAACACCTATTGTGACTTTCTTATCACAAAATATTAAATATTATTAAAATAAAAATAAAGATTACATTAACGCTGTAAAATCCTTATGTAACATAGGTAATTAAAAATAAATTCAAAAACATAAAATGAGAAATAGTGTGTAATCCTTGAGCATTGATATCAATAAAAACAAAAATAGAGTTTATATTACAGAGGTAAAATATATATATGTTTAGTAAAATTGTAAATTTTTACTGTTCAGCTCTCTATCTAGTTTCAAATATAGTCAAAAGGGAAGAAAAAAAACCTTACACTGGCAAGAACACATTACTTTCTTGAAGAAAAATGTTAGCTGAAATTTAGGTTCAAAATATATATTCAGGTATACTCTATTTTATTTTTCCATCTTAAACGAAATTGGAAAACTTTGAATTTATATAGATACGTTTCTGTGAATTTATTTTT
Source organism: Nephila pilipes (assembly GCA_019974015.1). Classification (NCBI taxonomy): domain Eukaryota; kingdom Metazoa; phylum Arthropoda; class Arachnida; order Araneae; family Nephilidae; genus Nephila; species Nephila pilipes. The sequence goes on from BMAW01037763.1 coordinate 45,554, forward strand.
TCTCACCTCGTATTGTCAAATATTTATTAAAGTTTTCGCTATGTTAAAGCCAAACTTGAGATAAAATGTGCCTTTCAAAACGTTACTTTTAATAAGTATTGTCGTATGGTTCTGAGATTGTTTTATATTTTTATTGAATTTTTTCCTCTAAAATAATTGACGATTATTGTAATAGAAAATATAATTAAACTGCAATAATGTAAAAAAATGGTTAAACGTTATGGTAAGTAAAATTTATATCAATCAAGAAATATTTTAATAAATGTATTTACTTATCTAATTTGCAAAAATGTTTTTATTTGCATGCAAGGAAGAAAAATTAACAAAGCATGTTTCATTTGAATGACTTTGAATGTAATAAATTAATTTGAATGTAATAAATAAATTAATTTGAATGTAATAAATATAATAAATAAATTAATTTGAATGTAATAGATGTAATAAATAAATTAA
>BMAW01037764.1:0-13434 GCA_019974015.1 Nephila pilipes
ACACATGGAATTTTATGAAACTTACCCACAATATACAACACATAGTAAGGTATTAAACAACATAAAAAGAAATTATCAGACATTAATAGTAGTATAGAAATTAGCACATGTATAAAATAAACAAATTGGAAGTATCGGTTTGCAATAGAAAAAGTACCTTTAATATGGAATATGATTGCCTCTAGAAGCAATACAGCACAAACAGCGATGTGTGATGCTTTCAATTATGCGGTCTATCAGTTCAATAGGAAGTGAGAGCCATTGCTTTTGTAAAGCAGATGCAAGTGCGGCAAGGGTCTGAGGGGGCGGATTGATGGCAGATACACGCCTCCCTAGAGCATCCCAAACGTGCTCGATAGGATTCAAGTCCGGGGATCGAGCTGGCCACTCCATGCGCGTAATTGTTTCCTGTTGAAGATAATCATCAACAATGCGAGCTCTGTGTGGTCTTGCATTATCGTCCTGTAACAGGAAGCAATCACCAATCGCCCCGGCATATGGGCGCACATAAGCATCAAGGATGTTGTCTCGATAAACCTGAGCATTCACGGTTCCCCTTGGAAAGACATGGAGGTCTGTGCGCCCTCATAAGGATATGCCTCCCCAAACACAGACACTGCCTCTTCCGTATGCATCTCTTTCACGGATGTTTGATGGATGATAACGGGTCCCAGGTTCTCTCCATATCAAATAACGTCTACTGTCACTTTCTAGACTAAACCTGGACTCATCCGTAAAGAGAACAGGCCTCCATTGATCTGACGTCCAGTGGACATGTTGTCGGGCCCTCTGCAAACGGTCTCACCTATGGCGTGATGTGAGCGGCACGCAAATGGCTGGTCGTCTCGCATACAGACCACCTTCGTGGAGCCTTCTGCGCACAGTTGACGTTGACACCAACCTTCCGGTGGCTGCAGCAAGAGAGGATCTAAGATGTGTCGGAGTAGCGGTTCTATTCCTGCGTGCACTTAATGTCAAATATCGGTCATCGGCACTGGTCGTAACAGTTGGCCGTCCTTGACTGAACCTCCTAGATGCCGAATCTGTGGTTTGAAATTGCCTCCAAAGTCTATGAACCACAGATGGACTCACATTTAGCCATCTGGCCACTTCTGATTGACTCTGCCCTGCCTCTAGTCTCCCGATGGCTCTCCATCGTAGTTCTTCAGGCAAATGATGCCTAGAGGTCATTATTACGAATTGGCTATCTCAGATTTTCAATGTCGCAATCACAGTAAAATTTGTGTGCTTTCTCTCAAACTTGGACTTTTATGCTCCAGGCAGATGACGTAAGCCGAGTGCAGCGTCACTAATTTGCATATTGCAATTTTACTCAGCTACTCTTAGTGGACAACATATGCAAATTTTGCACGGTTTGGCTTACTTTTGAAAGAGTTATCGCTATATTTGTGATTTTTCCTTAATTTATAATTATATATATATATATATATATACATATATATATATATATATGAAAATTGTCCGGTGTGTGTATAGGTGAACAGTCCGACAAGTAAAATACTAGAAATAAAGTAATTTATTCTTTAAATAATAATAAAACAGGATGCACAGACGACAACAAAATCGTACTTGCACAAATTTGCAGTACTAAATAAACAGCAATCCACAGTTTAAACAACATCACGCAGTTTGCAAAGCAATCAAATTCATCGCTTTCACTCCGAAAGACTTATTAACTCACGGAATACGCTGGAAAGTCAATCGAGCACATAGGCCGCGGAGCGGCTTTCAAGCTCTGGTCGACAAGATGAATCATTTAGACATGGTAATTTTTGAGTTAAAAACATTCTGAGTCGTGTGATCATGAGAAGAATAACTATTGGATGTCTGGGAAGTCTGGTAAAGTGGGTGACTTGGAGGTATAAGTTTCGGTCAGAGGAGGTGCTGAAACTAACTCACGGTCAGCGGCTCTGTCTATTTATACCTTGAAGACCGGATGTGATGTCACATAGAAAGTTGTCCAATGTTTCGGTCTTATTCTGGAAAATTTTCGACGAAACTAGATTTTAATTGATGCCAATTTTTGTCGTCAGTCGCCAAATTTGTCTCCAAGTCACCGTTTGTCGCCAAGACCGGTGGTCGAATTCCTGCATTTCCCCTTGGCGTCAAGATAGATTGTGAACTTCTCTTAGCAACCATATGATCAGTATTGCTGGGGAGCAACATTTCATATTTGTAACACTGCTCCCCTCTTTAAAGACTGACTTCCCGGCAGTCTCATTGCAAACAACTATGTTTAGACGCTGATATGGAGCAAGCCGATTAATGTGAATGACATTCGGTATAGCATTCGGCCACTTCTGAATTCTGTAGACAACGTCATTTAACTTCTTTACGACAGTGTAAGGGCCTTCCCAGTTCTGTTGCAGTTTCGGGGAGAGTCCTCTCCGTCGCTTTGGGTTATACGTCCATACATAATCATCCTCCTTAAATCGGTGCTCTGTCGCTCCGGAGTCGTAACGAGTCTTCATTTTTTTCACTGGCTAGTTTTATTCGCTCTCTGTCAAATGCGTGTACGTTTTTCAAACGTGCCTCTAAGTCATTCATGTATTCATTCGGCGAGAAAGGCTTATCTGTCGGGCGTCGAAAGAGGATATCACAGGGCAGTCGAAGCGTTCTGCCAAACAACATCTCTGACGGAGTCCATCCAGTCGCTTCGTGGGCAGCACTTCTATAGGCGAGGAGGAAAAGTGTCAAATGCATGTCCCAATCAATTTGATTCTTCAAAACGAATAAAGATAAATGGTTTGAAATCGTTTGATTAAACCTCTCGACCATGCCATCGGACTCTGGATGTTGAGCTGTAGTTCGAGTTTTCCGAATTCCCAAGCGTTTGCACAGCTCGGTAAAGAGTGCAGAATTAAAATTTGTACCTTGATCTGAATGTAATATCATAGGCACGCCATAGTGCGATATCCAACTACGAACGAGTTCTTCAGCTACGGTCGAGGCTCCTTGATCTGGAATGATGATCGCCACTGGCCACTTCGTGAAATAGTCCATTAATACTAGGACGTATGGATTTTCCTGTCTCAGGAAAAGTCCAAAGCCATTCTTTCGAACGGTGCACCTACATTGTAAAGTTGCAGGGGACCTTTAGTTCTTGTTTTGGGTCCTTTTCTGGCTCCGCAAGCGTAGCATTCTCTGCACCACTTCTCAACGTTAGCGCGAAGTCGATCCCAATAAAATCGTTCTCTAGTTTTACTTAAAGTTTTCGTGACACCAAAATGGCCTCAACTTGCGCTGTCATGAGTTTCTCGCAGGACTTCTGGAATTCGACTTTTCGGAAAAATAAGCTGCCATCGGCAAGAGTTTCCATCGACACTCTCCCACTTACGGTATAGAACGCCGTTCTTAAGATGCAAGGAGTCCCAAAGAGCCCAATACCATTTTGCTGTAGGACTCTCCGGAGCGATTTCCTGCCAAGATGGTTGATCGGCCGAATTTAATTTCTTCTCCAGAATTAACTTAATGTTTGGATCCTTTAGTTGAGCCTTTTGGATATCACTTGAAGACCAAGAATCAGAAGTTGTAGTTGTTAGAACTCTCACGGAAATATCCGATTCTATTCCAAACTTTTCTCGGCATTCACACAATGTTTGTAGCTCTCATTGCAGGGTCTTCGGGAGAGGGCATCTGCATTACCGTGAGAAGTTCATTTGCGATGTTGGATTTCAAAGTCATATTCTTGAAGTCGTTGAATCCAATGAGCTACCCGGCCTTAAGGCTCCCTAAAATTTAAAAGCCATCTCAAGGAAGCATGATCAGTCCTCAAAAGAAATTTCCGTCCATAGAGATAATGATGAAAATGCTCTATAGATTTAACCATGGCTAACAGTTCTTTACAGGGGACGCAGTAATTCCTTTTCGGCTTACCTAAGCTCTTACTAAAGTAAGCGATGACATACTCTTCGTTCTCAATTTTCTGGAATAGCACAGCGCCTACTCCTTCATTACTGGCATCCGTATCCAGAATAAAATCTTCGTCTGTTCGGGGGTAGGTCAGAACAGTTGAAGTTGTCAGTGTCTGCTTTAAACTATTGAAAGATTTCTGGCATTCTTCTGTCCAATTAAAGCTAGATTTTGCTTCCGTTACTTCATGAAGAGATGTAGCTATTGTGGAGAAATTTCTTATAAATCGATGATAATAGGTGCAGAGTCCAAGAAAACTTTAAACCTCGCGTATTGTCTCTGGACGATGCCATTTAACCACTGTTTTAATTTTCTCTTTGTCGTTTTTCACTCCTTCGAAAGAAATAACGTGTCCAAGGTAAGAAACTTCCTTTCGAAAGAATTTGCCTTTCTTAGGGCTTAGTTTAAGGTTGGCTTTCTGAAATCTCTGGAATACTTTACGAATATTACTCAAATGTTTTTCGAATGTTTATCCTACTTTTATGATGTCAACTAAATACACTAAGCAGGCTTCAGATGGAAGTCCACGTAACACGGTCTCCATCAATCTTTCAAATGTCGCCGGTGCATTACAAAGTCCAAAGGATATTACCTTAAATTGCCAAAGTCCTTGTCCGGTGGTGAAGGCTGTCTTTTCCTTGTCTTCAGGTTGAATTCCAACCTACCAATACCCACTTTTCAAATCTAATGTCGAAAACCATTGGCTTCCATTCAAAGAACCCAGGGTGTCATCTATTCGAGGCAAAGTATAGCTGTCCTTTTTCGTAATTTTGTTCAGTTTTTTATAGTCAACACAAAACTGTGTTGATTCGTCTTTCTTCTTAACAAGGACGATAGGTGAAGCCCAGTGTCCAGACGATTCCTCAATAATTCCGTTGTCAACCATTTCTTTAATTAGCCGCTCAGCTTCTTCCTTCCTAGCAAGAGGCAAATGTCTTGGATATTGTTTAATTGGAGGTTGATCACCTGTATTGATTTTATCCTGAATCACATTACAATGGGCGACATCAGCGTCACATGTGGAAAACAAGTTCCGAAATTCTTGGAGCAATTTTTGTAGCGCTGTTCACTGATCTTCGTTCAGTCCTTCTAGATTCTCCAAGATCGACTGGATAGGTTGTCCTCCAGAAAATTCTTGGGGACGAGCAACAATATCAACCACTGGTTCATATGATGCAATGATAGCTCCTTTGTCCATGGTCTTTGGTTTATTGTCCATATTCAGAATTCAAACTGGGATAGTTTCTTTTTTTAAATCGATAAGTGTGGCCGCAAAAAGAACACCCTTTTTAGACATTTGGCTAGGAGAATTCATTACGGCATACCTGAAATGTTCAAATGCTTTAGTAACTCCTCGAATGAGACATTTGGATCTTGCTGGTATTACAGTCTCTTCTTTTACAAATACGGAGCATAACTTTGGAAACTCTGTATTGGCCGAGAACAACGGAATTTCCTTCCCTCCTGTCCGTATCATATTCTTTCCAGGTCTACCGTAAAGTTGAACTCTAGAAGAAAATCCAGGCCAAGTATGCATGGATCGGTGATGTCAGCTACGTAAACTTTGTGTTGAAATCGTCAGGAACCATATTCGATTGATGCATCCACTTTCCCGTGTATGTTAGCTTTCTCACCAATGGCTGTCTTTAAAAAAATTTTGGAGCCGTATAGATAAATTGTTGATTCAATTTCTTAGATATGTCGTTTCTTAAAAGAGTTACGTTTGCACCTGTATCCTGTAACATCAACCATGGGACATCACAAATCGATCCTTCTGAGTATAGTCTATTTTTCTTTCTGCCCATTGCGAACATTTTCAATCCTTCTACAGGGGCTTTTATTTAAAAAGGCAGTCTTCGCCCCCCAAGACGGAATTGGCTTAGATTTATTGATTTGGCTTAATCGCTTGGCAATCCCTCTGTAAGTGCTCTTCTTTTCTTCATCTCTTCTTCTCCGATCCTCATCTCCTCTTGCCCAGCTTATATAGATTTCTTCATCTCAGCCAGCAGAGCCAGTAACTCAGCATTGCCGCTATCAGCCATCTTTGCCTGAGATCTCGTTTTCACCATACACAAAAGATAAATCCCACTTCTGACACCAAATGTTACGAAAATTATCCGGTGTATGTTGGTGAACAGTACACGGAGAAAAAAGAAATACTCAAAAATGAATACCTAGACGTACTCATTTTGAAATGAGTATGTTTGTATCAGATTTGAGCGTATACCTTTATCGAATGTGAACATTACAAGTATTCAAAACCAAAAAAAAAATGGGAAATCAGCATTCTCAAAAAATTATTACAGATATAAGGACTATAAGAGTTCCTTTTATATACTGACTACGTATTTTACAAAGTGGGTTTCAAAAACAAATATGGTTTGCTTTAATATTTCGAACTATATTTCGTATTTACCACGCTACACGCGGTAGAATACAGGAATACTAAAATGAGTATACGCATACTCATTTTCGCGTCTGTGTTTGTTTACATTTTTGTCTCAGTCACGGAATATATACTTCATGAGAAAGATTCTTTTATTTAAGATATAAAAATGTTGAATTGTTATTGATCATGATTTTTTGATTTGAAAATGATTTTCTGTGAGTAGTTATTTGTGCTTTACAGGTGTTTTTTTGTCTGTATTCACATCGTAATCGTAGCTTAGTGACTTCTTACATTAATTTGCATTAAAATTATTCTCTTACAAGTAAATATTTGTGTATGAAGCTTATATTTTATAGAATAAAAAAAAGCAGTGTTGTTAAAAATTTTAGCCATTTTTTTTATCGATAACTATACAGCGATGATTCTCCACAGGAATTCCATTTTTTTTCACTTCATAAGTGTGTAAGGACTCTTTTTTTAATTGGCAGAGAAATTATTATACATTTTTATCTTGTTTTAAGATATATATTTGTATGTAAGGTTTTACTATTTTCGAAGAATTGTACATCCGTATTTTGTTCCAATAATACTGTGTGGTAATCAAAAAAGTTAGAAATGATACTTCAGAATAAAATGTTGACAAAAATAGTTTTTATTCCTGATTAATTTTATTATGAATTGAAGTAAATTTTAGATACTTTATGACAGGAGTAAGATATGGTAAAACCGGAGTTTGATAGGGCCCCTTGGCGATTTTTTTTTGAAATCGCGCCAAAATGGCGCCAAAGCGCGAAGTTAGAAAATCGTTTGAAGAAGGAAACGGTAAAAAACATGGCTTCCGTGGGGGGAGATTTTTTTTTGGAAGAAAAAGGGTGGAATGAGGAGGAAAGAAGTTCCGTAAGGGGGGAATCGGAAAGGAAGGTGAATGAACCCTAACTTTTTTTTTCTCCTGAAAAAAAGGATGCGGAAAGCGGGTGTTTCAAACCCGGAGCTTCCGAAAAAGAGAAAAAAAGATGGCGTCGTGCCTGGAAGGCAAATGTACCAAAATAACACCAAGGCGGGTATTTCAAATTAGAAGCGAGAAAAAATGGCGTCGTGCCCGAAAGGCAAATTCTGAAGTAAGCAGGCGTATTCATTGGGGAAAAAAAATGCGGAAATCGTCGTGTCTAGAGGACAAAACAACGCATTTAGAATTTCAGTTACAAGGAATAAGAGTAAAAATACATAACATAAAGAAAGAGGAAAAACCGAGAAAACGAGTGGATAAAATTTACTGACCTTATTCAGAAGATAAATCTGCACCCACGAGCATGAAAACAGTAGTCGATTCTCTATTATTCAACGAACTGCTTGAAAAACGTTATTAGAAATTCTATTCCTTTCTGAACGCTAATTTTCTCCCTTTCGGAAAAACTAATCAAAACGATCCATTTTCGTCGGACGAAAGTCTGCAAACCACGTTCACCATTCCAATCGTAATCGGATTAAACAACAACTTTTAAATATCTAAATCTACTCAAACGCAGATTTTCTACCCTTTCGGAGGAACAAAATGGTACAAAACGATCCAATTTCAAGGCTTCCAATGGACGCTGTTCAGCCGATCACTCCTGAAGAAAACCAATTTTATGGGAAAAAAACAGTTTCCAAAAGGAACCCATGGGAAATTCAATTGCAGATTTTCTTTTACCATCCGGAAAAAAAACATTTTAAACGTTTCACTGGCCGTTAACATTTTGAATGTTCAACGGATTTTCAAAAATCGCGGTACCTCTGCGATCAACAACGTTTGTATCCAATCAAGCGTAAAAAGGAATAAACAAAGCGTCGAACCCCCTTTTTATAGATTCAGTAGGGTTACCAGAAAAAATTGTATGGTAACCATATTTGGCGATTTATCGCCCAAAAAAAAGTTAAAGCGCGCCAGGCCCTACCAAACTCCGGTTCAGCCTAAGATATTTCAGAATATATATATTTTTAAAGAATATGGTTTTAATTTAAACTCAAATTTAATGTATATTTTGGAACCAAATTTTCACAATCTAATCAGGCATCCTACCTGTTATGTCTCATTGTTCATCATATTATAAGTGATTGTCTTGTGTTTCATCACTATTGTCTCACATTTTTTAAGTAATCCAATTTAAACTCCTATGACTTGGGGTTAGAAACTACTACTTGTTTGTGTTGTAATTAAGAATTTGATTTTTATGTAATTAAGGTTTATACACAGATATTTCATATCTTGGTTTATTTTTATAATGTGGCCCAAAATTATTGCAAAATTTTGAATAAATATTTGGTGCAGTATATTCAGATTTTATTCTATTCATGAACTCCAACCTTTATGCACACTGAATAAATAAAACAATCTCTTTTGTATTCGATACATGACACAAATACTATAGATATGTATAATTCATTATAAATTGTAAAAACACTTATAAATGTTCACCTTAGTACAGGGCCAATCATATTATCTACCCCTTTTATATGTTGATACTTGTATTTTTATTTACACAATTTAACCACTTTATTCATGCATTTCTTAAAGTTAATATGCTTGTGCAGAAATGAATTACTTTGTTCTGGTGTTGGTTGGAAGAAACACGAATGACATTTGCACGACAAGGCAATGTTACAGATTCTTAAACAGTACTCAAGATTTATAGAATGTAAAATTTTCTATTTCCTCAAAATTCTGTTTTTTATACCCAACTGTATCATTCCTATTCAAATATAATTTTAAAAATTAACATTTTATACATATTTTTAAAAATCAGATTATCACTAATATAAGTTTAGGTATGTGTCTTGTTGTTTACAATAGTTAAAATTTCTCTTCATTTACATTAAAACATATAAGTAAAAATTGTATTTGATTAATAAATATTACTTTGAGAAAAAGAATTTAATGCTAGCTAAATATATATTATTAAATTTGAAATTGTATATAGAATTTACATATTCACATATATTTTTCTTAAATACTGTTGAAACCTATTTGAAACATTATAATCAACTTATGATTAAATTAATTTTGTTTGCAAAACACATTAAAAAACCCTTCAAGGTACAAAATTGCACCCGTTTAAATCATAAATTGTTATATAACTGTTACAGCTTTAATTATTTATCCTGATTAAATGAGAAAATAGTTTAATCCAATATTGCTTTATTTTTTAAACAAGCAGCCTGATAAATATAAAGTGTTTATATATAAAATATACTATAATTCAGAAGAGCGTAATTACACTTTAAGTATTCACATGTATTTTTCAGAGGGTTTAAAATAATTACAATACTAGAATAAATATTGAGGCCCTTATTTTTAACATGTCAGAATCAACTGATGATCTAATGATGAATAACAATATTAAAACATGAAATAATTTGAAATACAAAATAAGCTTAATCAAAACAAAAGACTGGAATAGTCGTTAGCAGCTCAAAAATACATCTGTTTAAGGCAGAAAATAATTTAAAACTTATATTGGAAGTGTACAAACAAATGCCAGAAGCAAGTTTAAATAGGCTTACTGAGCAACATTTTAACTACACAATTAAATGAGCATAAGTCTATAGATGTATAAAAACATACTCAGATTATTTCCTTTCGAATGTAAATAATTGAATAATGTGAGAATTGTATTGAATATATGAATTGAAATAAAACTGATGTACAAGACGTAAACAGCTTGCTCATAGAGAAATCCGATGTTAACGCATACCACATAGGTTTGTTTTGGTAGACATATATGTCGGTAAAATTATTAATTTTTTGCTATGAATGATTTATGATAAGTTTAATTATATGCTGAATGTAATAAATATTCACCTCATTTTGGCACATTATTTAAAAAATATTGTGTTGCAAGTTTTACGTATTTACTTAGACACCTAATAAGTCATACTATTTGATTCATTCAGATCAAAAATGAACTCAATTTTAAGCAACACCAAAACATTATGTCAGTGGCTGTTGCAGTAGAACATAATGTAGGTCAAAACAAAATTGAAAAAGTTTATGTTTATCATGACAAAAATAAAAGTGCTAAAATCACATAATTTAAAATTCCGCTTTTAAAGGTTTCTAACCAATAAAATGGCTTACAAGTCTTGAAATAGGCAGGTTTACAAAAAACTTTTGTATGCAATTAACCTTTCTAAGAGAGTAATTTGGTGTAAAATTTATAATACTTTTTTTAGAACAGAAATTACAAAATGAACATAATCAATTGGCAAAATGAAACATGTTAATCAGTTTCAATACTTTTTATTATTCTATATTCCAAAATTTCTTTACAATATGTGACATTATGTATAAAAACTAAATGTATTTACAAACTAATGCATAATGTATATTTTGTTTTAATTATGAACTGATCCATGTTGTTTAAATTAGATTTATGTTATTGTATAATACGTATCGTAAAATGCTTTAATTGAAAACACTTGTGATATTTCTAAGAAAAATCTTATTATATTGATATTTTTTATAATAAAAAATATCAATTGTCATAAGGAGACAAGCTCTGTCCGAGTAAATTTTAATCCATTAACACCAATTAAAAATAACACATGTTTAGGAGAAAAAAAAACTTTAAAATTCCTTGTATAACACATGTTTTGGGATCTAAGTGTGTCAAAGTTCATAATTCAAAGCAGCAAGAACTGCTTTATAGAATGGATGGTTTCACAGACCAAGCAGAAATTCTTACATGTAATAGTTTATACTATAATGGTTAAGTATATTCCAAAAATATAGCTGTATTATATGGTTGTGTAGATGACTTGCTTCTCTGTCGAAAAATTAAAGAATGTCTACATAATAACAATGCAAAAATAGTATATTTATTTGAAACAGCATTGTTTGAAAAGCATTTTCACTCGTGTTTAGTAACCTGACAAAATGTTGTTTTGAAAGAAGTAAAAAATCTGCTTACCTTTACATATGAGAACTTCCTATATTTTAAATACCTCATTGTAAGCTAGATTAAAACATAAGCAATGTTGTACGAATGGGGATAGAGTTGGAATATAGCATGGATTAGATAGCAGTGTTTATAAGCGACATGCCTTCATCTGCAGGAGTTAAAATATTTTTTTTTTTAATATTCTTGTTTCAAAATCGTGAATGTTTTGTTTTTAAATACCCGATATCTATGTGCATGATATTCAGAATAAATTTTTCATAAATATGATACGGTTTTATTTTTTCTGTGTACAGCAAATCATTAATTTTAGATATTAGTTTAGTTATGATGATAATTCAAAAGGAAATATATATTAGAAGGGGGAAAAAAATGCTGTACACAATAATGTACAGCATTTTTTACACATGTAAACTATGTACATGAAAAAAATATTAAGTTTTTTATAATGGAAAATCTAATATTCATCATAATGTTTCAAGATATTTCTAATAACTTATTATTAAGTGACTGGACTTTAAATAAAACTCTATTTTCTGCACATATAGGAAACAAACTATATATTGCTTCTAAAAACATAAATATAATTCTTAATGAACTGAATTGCTTCTGTAACTAATAGCTCAGATTCCTTACACATTTGTTTTGAAAATAATTTAACTCTTGAATCGAATCGATTTTCGTTAATTTAAGATTTATTAAACCACTCGAATTGATTTAAATTTGAGGTATAAGCTCAAATTACAGTTTATGATCACATAACAGTTGCATTTTTGTTTCTAAAAGTAACAGTTTTGTTACAGTTGATTCTCATATTTGATGCAGTAACAGATTCACAAATGAATACATGACACTCATTTTTCTATTCCACACTCATAATTGATACAAGATTATATTCAAAAATGAGTATGTGAAGTTTCCATTTTGAGTACGTACAAAAATGAGAATGTGCGAGTCTCAAATATGAGTATGTTGGGATCGGATCTATTTTGAGTATGTGACGTATTCAAAAGTGAGTACGTGAAGTTGCCATTCTGAGTATGTGCTTGTTACTAAAAATGAGTATGTGCGAATCTCAAATTTGAATACGTTGGGATCGGAGCCATTTTGAGTATGTGAAGTATTCAAAAGTGAGCACTTTCTACTCGATTTTGCATACCCGTTTTTCGCAGTGTATGACAAGCAGAATACTAGAAAAATAGTAATTTAATCTTTAAATAATAATAAAACAGGATGCACAGACGACAGCAAAATCGTACTTGCACAAATTCGCAGCACTAAATAAACAGCAATCCACAGTTTAAACAACATCACGCAGTTTGCAAAGCAACAACAATCATCGCTTTCACTCCGAAAGACTAACTAACTCACGATCAGCGGCTCTGTCTATTTATACCTTGAAGACCGGATGTGACATCACATAGAAAGTTCTCCAATCTTTCGGTCCTATTCTGGAAACTTCTCGACGAAACTAGATTTTACTTGAAGATTCGTGATACCAATTTTTGTCGCCAAAGACGGTGGTCTAATTCCTTCTTTTCCCCTTGGTGTCCAGATTTCCTGTGAACGTCTCTTAGCAACCATACGATCAGTATTGCTGGGAAGCAACATTTCATATTTGTAACACTATATATAATATATGTTATATATAATATATTATATATATGTGGTGTGTGTAAAGATTTAGAATAATAACTACTTATTACACACACATACAGTTTATTTGCTGACGAAGGACAGAACATAAAAACACAAAACAAATTGATTAAACTCGCGTCATCATAGTTTTAACGTCCAGCACAATCTAACGTAAAGCGCAATTTCCTGAAACGTCTTATTTAGCGTCTGGCTCCTTCTCCATCTAAGTCACATCTCACTACTCCGAATATCTCTCGAAGTGCTAGGTGGCGCTCTGCAAGCATTATGGCTGCCTTCCAGGATGGTAGATCAGCAGGTCTTAGATCCCACAGTCTCGGTCATTCTGACCTTCATTGCGTCCTCGCTATGCGCTTGATCAATATCAGAAACAGATATATCAGGATAACTGGAATTAAAAGAAGCAAAAAATGAGAGAAAAAAAACGAAACAAATACACAAACACAAAAAAAAGAAGAGAGAAAAAAATGTATTAGTTGGCTCACGGTTTCATATGATCGACTGCATTTGCAGTCTTGAGCG
>BMAW01037780.1:0-24605 GCA_019974015.1 Nephila pilipes
TGAAGTTACGTATTGCTCATAATCCTCGATTTCGCTTGATAATATCTGTGAACAGACATAACAACTTCAAATCAGGTTGTTCTTTCATATCTTTACTCTTTTCTGTACTTTTTATTAGTTTTAGCTGATTAGATAGGGGCAATTACTTAGCTTATGTTAACTTGTTCCATAAATAATAAAAGTTACTAATAATTATACGTCGACATCAAATATATAGACGAATAAGGCTTTATATATATAACTAAATATTTAATAAAACAATCAGCATTATATTTACTTTTAATGACTGTTGCAGGAACTCTAACGTGTACTCATCAAAAGAATATTAAAACGTTTTCATTAACTGACCTCAGTTACAGATGGATCCGAGCCAGGATTGAAACACAATCTTATCAGTAGTATTATCCCTTGTCTATTACAATTATTCCTCCAGAGCCTACTGTTAATATCCTATTTTTCTGAGCTCCAGCGCGCGCGTCTCCTCAACTTTCAGTACATCTTAATTTATATAAGAACCTTGCTTTGCATAATTGGAAGTTGAGTTGTTAGAATTAAGTAGTATCCAAGAAATGTCCAAAAGGACAGCTGAAAGGAAGCAAACAGTATCGTTACAAGGTGAATAAAACTCAAATTCATGAAACAAGCTTTACTATCATACCAGTACATTTGTTGCGGCTTATGTGAATAATCTGTTTTTGTTAATAATTATTGATTTATATTAATGAAAACCTACTAAAACTTTCACTTCTTAAGTATAACTTCTTACCCAATGTTTGTGTGACTCCTATTGCCACTTACTCTTCTCAAGAGTCACTTTTAATCGATTTTAACCCCAAGTGATCATCTACAGCAATTCATTCCTATTTCTAACTAACTTAGTTACATCTACCGATTACGAATTAACAGCTATTCTCTTTCTCACTGTCAGTTCTATTTGGGTGACAATCAACTATTCTCAGTTTAATTCTTTATAATTCTTATCTTCATTTTATTTGCACATTTATGTTTCTTTTTACTGGAGAAGAATTGGAAATTAAATATAAAATTAGAATGTAATTTTAGGTATTAGGTAAGGGAAGATTCACGGATAGCCCAATATTACAAGATGATTGATACTAATAGGAAAACTGAGCTTTACACAAGTCGCAAGTTTTGAATAGCATTCAAAAGGCGCCAGAGACATGGGTCTCCAGTGGCGAAAAGGTGCTACTGCATATGGATCTTCAATAGCGGAAGGTGGAATCTTGCTACTACCCTGACAGTTGTTGAACATAAAAGCGCTACCAGCACATATACGCCAAACCAGAATTGTTATTTTGTAATTATTTCATGTTGAGTTATATTTATATATACTCAGAAAACTCTTCCCAAGTAGAGACCCTCAAGCCCATATTTAGTAATTTATGAAATCTTTCGGAATGTTGGAATTTACGCAGAATGTGAGAAGTGAAGCTGTAAAGTTGAAGATAATGTACTGCTGTTGATTCATAAAATCTATTGAGAAACTGAGTCATCTATAGATGAGTGATTGACTGTGTTTTGATTGGGGGAGGGGAGTGGCTATTTGACTGCTTATTGGGTGAGAAGGATTTATTTTTGTAATTGTAAAGGGAATAAACATCTGAATCATGGGAAATTTTAATTAGAAGTTAAGTTTATGAATTGAAGAGCTGGCGGAGCATGTTTGTTACAGGAATGCTAAGGATTTATCAGAAAAATTGAAGAAATCAAAATTTGTTAGCTTTTTGAATTAAAATAAAATAAAAGTGAAGTTAAAGGAAATTAATGGAGATATTGGAAAGAAGGAAAATGCTTAGGGTGGTTCATAGGAATGAAGCAAAATTTTCCTCAGTCTTTTAGTTTTTATGTTAGCCATACATTTTCTTAAAATTATGCATATAGGTATAAATAACAAAAAAGGATGGAATTAAAGAAATGTTTTTGAGAGGTTTTGAATATGTTATCGAGTAGTAGTTAATTTGAGAGATTTATTCTAATTTCATAATTTCTCACAAGTCATCTTGATCTAGTTATTATTCTTAAAATTGAGTTTTAGGTGGGGTATTTATATTAGTATTTGCAGCGTATCCCCATACTGGACACGCCTGATGTTAAGGAGTAATTTGTTCTCTGAAGTTATTGTTGAGTTCCAATTAATGAAGGAACAGAGACTTCTGATAAGTTTTCGAAACTTTTCATGTTTTCCTGTTATGTTTTTGCCATATGAAATTTTTACCATAGATAATACCTAGGTATTTTATGTAATCCATTATCAGCATATAATGCTTGAGAAATGTTATTTTAATTAAAAGATTATAATTATTAATGAGAGATTTAAGTGGCATTTTCTGATGCAAGCAAAAATCTATGTGAGATTCTGTGTTGAAATCTTTTTCTCTATCAGAAATTATCTTATATACTTGCTAATGTGAAGAGAATAGTAAATTCGTTATTTCTTTATTAGAATGTCTATGGAAGTAATTAATTGGGTGGACTTAATAGTAGGAAGTCAATTTACATCATCGATTTGTGTACAGTGATATTGTCCTTTGAATTGTCTGCGCATTTCATTGTAAATCGGATTCATTCTGATTATCGATGACAATGTACACCCACAAAGGACAGTTGACAAATGTGAGATACTGAAAAGAAAAACATTCAGAGCATAGCACGGCTCATATATTTTCTAGACATACGACTGATAGAGCACCCATGGAAGGCATTCAGCATGCAAAGAAATTCTCCTTCTCGAACCATTCAGAAACAATGTGCCTTAGAATTGAATCGAAAAACAAAAATCCCGAGCTTCTCTCAACAGTTTAGTAGAAAACACACATATGTCGAAGATATATCCGTGTCTTTTTCAGAATTTGTTTTTCCCAGGAGGTCGAATTTCACGTAGAAGAACTCGCATCTTTCCTTGTTTCGACCAGATCGTGAATATTTTTGGACTGCTAAAAATTTCGCTAAGAAACATTTTCCTTCGTGTTATGTTTTTTCCATGTACCAAGCTCTGCAGTATTTTGCATTGTAAAGAATTCACAATAATCTGATAAACATTGTCCAAGTTCAATCTCTTCTATCAAAAGTCTTACTTACTATTCTTTAAGTTAGCTCTATTTCTTATTTATCATAAAGCATTACGAGTATATGTATTGTAAATACATTAAAATTTTTGTTATAGAATTTATACTTGTGCCAGTAGATGGCGATTATATGTTGAGAGGGAAAAAAACCACTTAATGAGACGATAATCGCCATTCCCTCTTAATGTCTTTAAGTGTGACCTTTATTGTTATAATTATGAATAGTTGAGAAATGAATATTATTCCACATGTGTTGGTGTCTGATATGTGATTAAAATGGACTTTGAAAATGACGAATTATTTCTTCTTTAGATTATTTCTTTAACACTAATGAGTGATGATAACTATGAGTAAATATCAATACACATTTTTCATAACAACAAATTAATTAAAAATGATTTTTAAGGAAATTAACTCTGCTGTAAACAACATATTTGCAATGGAAAAAAGATGTCCTCTAGTATGACAAAAACTTTGTATTGATTTAATAAGTAATAATTTTAAATGCGTGATAAAATATGCTTTATATGTATTTGTAAATAATTTTCTTAAATTCATATTTAAATCTACCTTGGAGTTAACTCCTGATATTTTAAGACAATTTTTTGGATCAGCCAACCTTGCATAATATACACAACGTAATCAGCAGATTATCAGGTCACAAACACAGATCCATAAATGAGCCACAAAGTATTTCCCTTTATAAGTTTCATATTTATGTAATTCAGGATTAATTAATTAATTCTTTATTGATTTTTAGAAGCAGTACGAGAATAACAGAAGACGAATCTCTTAATTTATATCTTCGTTTAAGTGACGAGGACGACATCTGTGCTGATATCCCACTCTCCAAGCTTCCACATCATGCCATTTTGAGATCTTAAAGAGTCTCGGCATTTTTAACGGGCAACAACCGCGATACATGAAAAATCCTTGTTGGTATTAGAACTCAAACGCCGGCCATTAAAGGTCTCAGATATCGTGACCGCATATAATCAAGGAAGTAATGTGCTTTAAAGTATTGCAATCAGTATTAATATTAACAATCTGATTTGCATTAGTGGCTGTGTTTTGTATACATCTTTAGAGCTTCTAAATAAGTTCAAATGTATTGTCTGGTAATCACAGCGAATGCAGGTTCTTTTCTCTCTGTATCATGCTCTTACTCTACATCATGGAATTCCCAAATTGATTGGCACGTGTGTATTCGAGATTGAGAAATGTAGATGGGTTTCTGACAAAAAAAAAAGTTATATATTATGAACATTTATTAAAGAAATAAATATAGTTATTTTATCAAAATGTTTAAATATTTACATTGATATCCTTGTGAGGGTATTTAAAACATTTTAAAAGAAATCATACATTTACAAAATTAAGACAAAATGTGCTAAGTAAAAACAGATTAATCAAATTAACAATTATAAAAGAAAACATAATTTAATTTCATTATTAAACTCTGAAAAGAAAAATATTTTTTTTTATATAAGAGCATTAGATGTATTAAGACATCAGTTATCTAACACTGTCGCTACAAAAGCCAAATTGAAATACATAGCTTTTTGAAAATAATTCTATTTTGGGGGCATCCCTTTGTATATATTTTACTAATTTCTAATAGTTGAGAATGTAAAAAATGATAATCCCAATCTTACACTATAATCAAGATTGGCATTGATAAGTTGAGTTTGTAGCTCTCACACATGAGCCCGTGGACAAATGGATGGGAAATTCTGCGCTACATAATACAAAATGTTCCCGAATTCTAAATAATTGTTTTTACAGTAGATTACTCTCACAAAATAGAAGTGAATGTTTTTCATTAACATTTACATGCTACATTAAATGAGGACAAGTAAAAATTACTAAGAAATATTTTACCATCTACAGCTATACATACACGATGCAATTTTAAAATGCTGATGAAAATAAATGTAATTTAGGACTGAATTATTTTAATATTACGTAGCACAATGTACGAATACATCATTAAATGGGACGGATGCACATTAGTTAGAAACACTTTTGTATGTCTTTTGAAGAATGGTGATGTGTACACACACACACACACACGCACGCACGCACACACACATCGCGATTAAGCAATCATACAAATTTGATTTGATGCTTAAGTCTTCTTGCCCCTTTGGATAAAAGTCACATTTTGCCGAATAGGTGAATGAAACCCAATGGGGATTGTATTTATTCTGAGTCATAATAAATATTTTTGTACAGCTATATTAGTCTTTAAAGAGGTCTTCGTTTTCGTACAACCACAAAATGGTATCTTTCACCACTTTTCAAAATAACGAGTTAAATAGGCGTGGCTTGTTTAATTTGATCTCATGGAACAGATTAAAAATAGTTTCAGTTTAAATCGCAGTCGCCCATTCAAGTAAATATTCATAATTACATAAATTTTTCAAATGGACAAGGTGATGAATTCTTTGAAGTTTTCAAAAGGATCGATTTTTTGTGAACTATGTGCTATGTATTAAAATACTTTTCAACTCTCTTACTTTATCCCACTTAAGAACATTGAATATTTTTTCCATCTTTTGCATTACTTCTGATATATTAATCACGCTTTTCTTAATTTTTCCTTTGCTTTTTCTTTAGCTGTTTAACTTTTAATTTTCTTCGTGCCTTCAAATTTCAGACAAAGAACAGTTCTTTTGAATGCATTACAATAGCAATTTTATTCCTTAATATTTTATCACATCACATTAGTGGGCAACGCAGCTTAAGTTTAGCGCGTGTGTCACTATGCTATCTGTACAGAGTTCTCTTCTCTTTGAAGTCTTTTGTAAACAAATATTTTGCACACTTGATGTTAAAAAGCGTGCTCACCAAGTGGGTAATAACAATACTAATTCAAAAATTCATACTTCATTAAATTGTTTGGAGTGTATGATAATGAATTTAGTTATCTTAAGCCTTTGTATGGAAGATTTGAATAATAATTATTGAATAAAAGCTATTCTTTCGTATCTAAATTTGTTTTCATCAAAACTTTGCATTGAACCTTCTTCACCTTTATTCTTGCTTCCCTCATTCAATATTTTATTTGTATAAGCAGTATTCAGTGTTTACAAGCTTGGAAAGTAATAGAAATGCTTTAATTACAAATTTATTATACATTACATTCATTATTATTCCTTTTCTTTGCAACAAACATGATTTATACTACACATTAGCATGACCTTCGTGAGGAAATTCTAAGTATGAAGCACATCTTATTTGCATTTGTTGATTTCTCTGCGGAACTCATTCTTTGCCCTTTTCTATTTTAGGGATTCTGATGTTTTCTATTTTCTTTATCTTTCCATATACCCCAATTTTTCTTTATTATTACTGGATGTTTATCATCAATTATTTTTTATGAGACTTAGTCAGTTCTTTTCCAAGTACATTAGATAAAGACGTTTTTGAATAGCTTGTTATGATTATAAGAAGGATTTACATGTAAGAAAACAACAAATATCTTTATTGCTGTGAAGTCAATTATATTGTAGAAATCTAACCCCTTTCAATTATTTCCTTCACTTTCAATTATAAATATAATTTAGGTAGTCAGAAGATAATAGTCCAATGAAGAGAAAATCCTACATTAATAATAAACAAGTTCTTTGAATCAGACTAAATGATATTAATTATTTGATCCCTAACCTATTATATCTGTGGTGATAATTTCTATACGCGTTTAATCTAACGTTTAAATAAATCAAAGATATTTCTTCTTACCAATCCTATCAAGTCCATGGTCTCAGATAAAGTAAATGTGTGGGCTCGAGTTTCTAACTCTACGTAGATTCATCTAGAAAACTGTAAAGATTCCGTACTCGGTACTGATCAAACACAGACATATCACTTGAAAATTTCAACTCACTGTCTTTATTACGCACCATCACACATCAAAATATAAACCCCAGTATTAAATGTACGAAATTTAACCTAATCTACATAAACTACGTTCAATCTATTGGTAGGGATTTAAATTCAAACAACATCATAAAATTTTTTTTCAAAGTGTTAGTTGAAAATAAAATCGCAATAGAACCCACGCATAGAGACTAAACACGCTAGACGTCTCCTAGTTAGTTTTTGCTTTTCATATGCACGTTGTAGTTAAATGATCTGTAGTTCTACTCCTCCTTTAGATTCAATATATTTAAAATTGTATCTGGTTTCTTCCTTTTCTCATCTGAAACATTGGCCTCATAGTACGGAGTTGAAAGAAGAAATACCAATTCATTCTTTTTTGACATATACGAAACGATACAAATCCGGTTGAATACCAAATAACGATACAATTAGCCTAGTGGACATGGTCACGGTTTTCGTCGAGTCAAGGGATCGAGCCTTCATGCCACTAAGGACCCACCGTTTAGCCGGGGAAGATGCACGTTAAATCTATGGGAGAGGGGACTACCAGCTCAGGTGTCGTCTTCGTCACTTGATCGAGGTTCAAAATTACGAGGTCCGTGTGCAATAGCTTTAGTGTTGTTTCCGTTAATAAAACCTCAACGAAAAACACCAAACCAAATAATGATGTGACGTGATTGCTTATTAACATCGAACTGAGAAGCAACAATCGAGCCTTTTTAAGATAGACCTCGTACATCTCAAAAACTCGTGAGACACCTGAGCTAGCACCCCTCTCTTAACTTCAACACTATACCAACGGGAGGACTTTAGCCAAGATAAATTTAACATACATCATTCCCGGCTAGACGGCGGGTCTTTTGTGGCATCAAGGGTCGAACCTACGACTCGACGAAAACTGCTAGCCGCGAGTCCGCTACCATGAGCTGACATTTCTGCTTTCAAGTTTTCTCACCATGCCGATGGGTAGATTCGGGATCTCGACCAGATTTAACTTGCATCAGTTCCGCTACTAGACGGGTATTTAGTGGCATGAGGACACGAACCCACAACTCGACTACGGCCAATAGTTTGTGACCATTATTACTAAGCTACTGATGTCTTATGCTTTATTTGAAACCACGACCATACAAGAATACAAAATTTATTTTTTATATGCTTTTATGTGTATATTAGTGATACGGGTGGATTAGACTTAACCAGGTAAAATAATTTTATGAGGGGAAAAAAATCAACTCTCCAGATTTGAGAAAATTTTTGAAATAAATATGTCAAAATTTAAGTCCAAGGAAAAAAAGCTCTCATGAAATAAGTTGAATCTATTAAACTCATTTAGTGTAGGACGATTACAAAAGTTAAATTAAAAATTTACCCAAATTTAAAAAACAAAGTAATTCATCTTATATAAAAATTAATAATTGATTAAAATCAAGGGCACACAGTAGCCTGCGTGTAACCTTTTGAAATTATATATATAAAAGAAAAAAAAAAGAGTTATTCACCACACTTGAGCGCACATAAAATATGAATTTCAAAAAATATGCATTATAGAAACAATTATGTAGCATTTTAGTTTCCTTCAAAATACAACCTTTGACAATAAAGTTCGGTGAATAGTCCTGTAACACTAACGTAGATGAAATATTAACGAAAGTTACCTTACTGTCCTTCGAAATAGTCATCTCCCATAACTATGCACCCCTGAGATCTACTATACGTGTCCTGGAAGCTTTGCAAGAAGCCTGCTTTTGGGATGGAGTTCAAAAGACTCGTCACGTTTCGTTGGATGTCAGGAATATCGTCAAATTTCTTTCCTTCCAAAGCGAGTTTGAGTCGAGGGATTCGGGTCGCACCTGAGACACCAGGACTCATCCTTAATGACAATACAGTTGATCCTCAATGAAAATACAGAAATTTGATGTCGCATTAGCCGATAAACGTGCCTGCTTCTGATCGTCAGTCAAGTTATATAACACAAAACACGACAACACGTTTTTCTCATCCCTAAATTTTGGGTAACGATTCGTCGCACGGATTCACGGTTAATCTGCAGTTCATCAGCCATCATGTGCACAGTTAATCGACGATCTTTCATGAGTAATTTCCTCATATTCTCAATGCTTTCGTCACTGACGGAAGTCGCCGGTTTTCCTCTTCGGAGGTTGTCAGAAACACTTTCCCGGCCTTGTCGAAAACGTGCGAACCACTCGTACACACACTTCATGGACAGTGCTTGATCATCATAAACACGTACCATTATCGCATGGGTTTCTTTTGGTGTCTTGCCAAACTTAAAACAAAACTTTAAATTGATCCTTTGTTCATTCATTTTCCTGTTCTCAGTTAAGAACCAACGCACTAAACAAGCACTTTGTAAAACAAGTCTTACACGGAACACAAACAATGCTCAACTAAACAACGGTGGGGGCAGATGGTCAACACCTGTCGCTATCCAGGTTCGGAGTTTTGTTTCGCCAGTGTTGCCAGATCGGCCGTTCTGACTTCATTCACCGAACTTTATTGTCAGAGGTTGTATTTAAATATTTAAATATTCCTACTATTTATTGCTCTATTTTTGGAAGTGTTTCTCACAATTCTGTTCATGGGTTTGGTTGTACTAGTAATATTAATAGTTTTATAAGTTTTTTTTTTTATCAGACACTACGAAAAACAATAAAAAAGAGCTATAACCAAATTTCTGAATTTTTTTACAAAATATTGTGAATGGTTTTTGCCTTTTTTAAAATCCTTATTTCATGCTCAGTTTTATCGAACATACGTATAATGCAAAATACCTATAAGAAATTTCGAAATGTTATTGATAACAAAATAGGAAAGAAAGAAAAAAAAAAGCAGTAGCATTTTAAATACGTGACAGTTATGAAAAATAAAAAGCTGAGATTAGGCAGTTTAAAGTTTTGAAGGTCAACGAAATGATTTGGCACATTGTTAAAGAAGTTTTAAATATCCCTCTAAATATTGAAGCTAGATATGTGAAAGTGCGATAATATATTTAGAAAAGTCATTTAATTAAAATATTGTAATAAAATGTTTTTCTGTAATTTTTCGATTCGAGGGTACTGTGTCCCTTTAATTTCCCATAGCATTTTGATGCGCATGAATTATTTGCTACTATAGGTTATAACCCAAGAATGAAATCCCTACTAAAATATTTCAGATTAAATGCATTTCCGCATTGCTATAGTACAACGTCTCGACGTAATTTTTGCTAAATCAATATCTATCTATTTTTGACAAATACATAATCTTTCGAATCATACTGTAAAAAAAGATATTTCATCGGGTTCCCAAAGATATATCTCAACAGAATTTAATTTCACAGTTGAGGGTTCAGGTCTACATAAACAAGAACCAATCTAAATCCCCCTGCAGAATTTTAAAATTCGAATGAAAAGAGAAAATATAGAGAAGAGAAAAATACAGAAAAGAGACGGAAGGCGTATTGTAAATTTTTCTTTTAGTTCCTCGCTTTGCTGTTCTTACGTTATTCTTTTTCATAAAATTCAAAATTCCTAAATTTCATTATCGTCTGAGATGGAAGACTGAATGCGGGAGTGTAACGAGATGGTAATATTAAGGATAAGAAAGAACCTGACGATTTCGAGGCAGCTTTGTTCCTCTCAACCGAAATAATTTGCTTCCAACTTAAAATAAATTTGTTTTCTTCTTTTAATTTATGTTTCTCATATACAAGGGGATATTATTTCTTTTTTTAGTTTTAACTCTGCTTTGACTCTTATATGTAGTTGTATTCTTGTTTATAAATTTTAAAACTTTTCGTTTTCAGATTGGTTGTCAAAGCTCAAAATCAAGCTTTAGATCAAATATGTAGTGTAATGCATGAAGTTAGAAGATATTTTTTTTATCGACGTATTATAAATTCTTAACTATTTCTTTATAATATTAGATAATAGAATTTAAAAGATATATATTGTTTACTTAATTGATTTGAAATATATATTAATTGATTAAAGATGGATAAAGTTTTGTTATATTGTCTTGAATTTTAAATAACGCAGTAAATATCGTAACTCAAATTCATTTTTTTTCTATTAAATTAGACTAGTTCTCTTCAGTTTTGAATACTTTCATACGGCTCTGTATCATATGTTTAGCTAATAAAACTTGATAACTATTATCACTTAGGTGTTATCTTTCAACACATATACAATTTTTATACGATTGAACTGACGAATTCATAAGTTTGGGCAGGACACTCAAAAAAGATTGGAGGACAATCAAGCCACTATAAAGATCTTCTTGCCTAAGACGTCTGGTACCTGAAAAAAAAAGGGAGACCTAAAGTTAGATAGATTGACTGCCTAGAGAAAAGGCTTAAAAATTAATAAGGCGACAAATTGGAAAACCATAGCCTATAACAAGACGGCATGGAACGGAATTCTGAGGAAGGCCAGGACCTATGCTGGACTGTCGCGCCAGAGAAGAAGAAGAAAGTATAATATTTATCTCCGAAACTTATTACACAAACATTTATCTTTTGTATTGAATATCAATGTCGCAACATGTATTATGTAATGTTACGTTTCATACGTTAGATATCTAAGTCTTATAAATATGTCTAATATTATTAATTAAATTATTTCCAATTAACTTTGACCTATTTTCTCCCAAGATGAAATATTATCATCTTAATTACCTTAAATAATACTTATTCTTTCTGTATTAATACTTTATCTGAATGTGAAAAAAGTTAGTGCTCTACAAAAATAATATACACATATATAAGTAATAATTAATGATTTACAGTGATTAACTAAATCTGTAAAAATTATGCTTTTATAATTAATAAATTATAAAAACATTATTTTTACTAGTATATATAATAATAATAATTCTTCCTGCACTTTTATAAATTTGCATTAATTTCATGAAATGGTTGTAATTAAATTGGATAGAATCAGTTAAATAGAATTTTTCAATTAGGAGTTATATTTGTTGAAACGAAAATATATTTTAAATTTATCGTTCGTATTTGAATTTTGTTAATAATTTAATCGGTGGGAGAAAGGATGAACAAATTATTTAAAGTTATTTGCTGCTAATAAATAATACACAATAATAAAAAAAAATGTCCTCGTAATAACTATTCGTAAATATTTTCATCAAGGAAAGGAAGCTCAGGTTATTAAAAGTCAAGTTGATGACAAATGATATAAAATAATAAGTTTCAAATTGTGAATAAAGTATACTAAACCGGAAAAATGTAGACACAATATAAGAAATAGAATAGAATTTAGAAGTCAAAAGAGGTAAAAAAAAAGAATATCATATGAGTTTCATCAACAGTGCTAAAATAAGAAACTGTGATTATAAAAAAACGAAATTCTTCCAACTGCAGTGTGATTAAGCGCTATTTCAGAATTTTAGGCTCTCACTTTCCGATACATTAAAAAAAAACTTCCCTTTTTTATGCAATTTTATTTCTTAAAATTCACGTTTATACATAGTTTATAACGTTGTATATAACGTTGTATATAACGTTGCATGCATATACATTTATTCAAGTAGGTATTAAACAGTGTTTATTACAATTAACTAAGCAAATGACATATTTTTCAAAAATTAAATATATATAATGATATTAAAAGAACTATAAATTTAAGGAAATTTTCATTAACTGAAGCTCAGGGATAATTAAGATAATAAAACTTGAAAAGGAATATTTGATAAGGGAAAATCAGAAAGATAATATTTAATTTACTATTTGTATTAATTCTCAAATTATATAAAATTTTGTTTCCTTTACGTATCCTAAATTGCTTGGAATGAAACACTGTTCCTATGTTGAAAATCAACATTTCTCTAATAAATAATTGAAAGAAATTATAGCTTGAAGAAGTACTATTCATTCGATGTTCAAAAAGTTAAAATTTAGTTTAGTTTAATTCTTATTAACGTTGCACTAGGTGCCATTCTGTTATTCAGCAAATACCTTTGAAAACTTATTTTCCCTAAGTTTATTTTTTTGTCCTTTAAAATTGAATGGAATGTCACATAAAATTCAAAGAGAATTAAATGATAATGAAACAAATAAAATAAGATAATAATATTAATAAAATTAATTTTTATTCGTTTTTATTCCTTTTTTGCAAAGGTAAAATATAATAATGCTCAATGTGTTAAATATAATTATGTTTTGTAACAGTAGTAGATATTCAACAAAGTTTTAAAGGATTTCTCGACCTTTAAACTTCAAAAAAGTCGTTTATTTGAATGGCATGTATACTAAAATATAGAATTTCCTCGATACTTTATAAGAATTGCTATAAAACTTTTAAAAACTACTTCTGAATATTTGATTAAAAAATATATACGTTCTTCGTATTAGATTTGTATTGAACGGAAAACTTTAAGACTTTAAAGCTCTTTTTCTCAAAATCACTTCCCTCAAATCTTCAATTTTCTAAATTTTCATCTTTTCGAGTGAGTTACTTAAAAACTATATAAGACGGCCTGACGAAAATTTTAAATTATAGTGTCATATTATTTTGCATAATTTGAACTAAAATTATTTTGTTTCGAATACTGTTTAATATATTTTCAGTAGTTAGTCAAGTTAAAATCTGCTTCGGCCTAAGAAGTCCCATCCGGTGGTGCCCGTTTCCATTTTTTGTAACTTTAAGGCCTGGGGCACTAAGTTGACCCATGACAACTGAGTTGATTCATGGCCAGCAACCCAACCCCCGCGAATCGAACCTGGGTCAGCTTTGATCGCAGTAAAACATGTTAACCATTTATACTGCGGCCACATGTATATTCTTGTATATTGCTCTATAATTAAGATCCCAAGTCTTGATTTTCAGATTTTGAAAACCAATCCAAAATAAATGATTTTTACCAAAAATTATGCACACATATTATGCACATACACTGTACAGTAGCTTTGCCTCACCATGCATTTTCATTGCCTAGAATTCCTAAGAATGTGACGCAAATACTCCGTTTGATACTTTTTCACAATGGCTTCAAATAAATAATCTTTAGTCTAGAATTTATTTTAGTTGAGTTGATTCGAGGGATTTTAAGAGAAAAATTTTTGTAATAATTTTAGCATGTTAAAAAAACAATTTTATTGTTGGTTTGTTTGAACGTCTGGTCTTGATTTTTATTAAGATTTCTGTATGGGCTAGAATGGTATTCTTATTATTTTGCCTTCTTCTTATTCTTTAGATTTCTCTAGGTTAATGTTGTTTCTTTTGTTTGATGTTTTGTTGAAATAGTAGTAAACTACTTGCCTTCTCTTATGTTATCTGTTCCCCCATGTATTTGCTGATTAAGGGTTAGTACCGCTTTGTAGTTTTGCCGTTTTAAATTGGCTGTAGGTGGATAATTAGAGTAGTATTCACGGGGGATTAGCTTTTGTACCTCTAAGTCTTTTTTGGTGATCTAAGTCCTTTTGGGTCAGTAAATAATTTCGAACAGCAATTACTGTACGTGATATCGGTAACATGTCAATTGAAAAGTCCTCGGCCTGACACATAGATGGTGCTACTAGAATTAAATCCATATGTTTTTTAGTTAGCTCTAACCCTTAAAAGATGCGTGTATAAATTTCACAGCTGTCGGATCATTAGTTTGTGAATTATAGCATTTTCAGTGAAGCAACTTTTGTTATTGTGAAAAAAATGGATGAAAAGGAATTTCGCGTGTTGATAAAATATTGCTTTTTGAAGGGAAAAAATACAGTTGAAGCAAAAACTTGGCTTGATGCCGAGTTTCCGGACACTGCCCCAGGAAATTCAACCATCAAGGATTGGTATGCTAAGTTTAGACGTGGTGAAATGAGCACCGAAGACGGTGAACGCAGTGGACGCCCAAAAGAGGTTGTTACCGACGAAAACATTAAAAAAATCCAAAAAATGATTTTGAATGACCATAAATTGAAATTGAATGAAATTGCAGACACTATAAAGATATCAACTGAACGTGTACATCATATCATTCACGAATATTTGGGTATGAGAAAGCTCTGTGCAAAGTGGGTGCCGCGCGAGCTCACTTTTGACCAAAAACAACAACGAGTTGATGATTCGGAGCAGTGTTTGAAGATGATCAAGCTTAATAAACCCGAGTTTTTGCGTCGATATGTGACAATGGATGAAACATGGCTCCATTATTTCACTCCGAAGTCCAATCGACAGTCATCCGAGTGGACTGCACACGATGAACCCGCTCCAAAGCGTGGGAAAACGCAACAGTCGGCTGGCAAGGTTATGGAGTCTGTATTTTGGGATGCGCATGGAATAATTTTCATTGACTACTTTGAAAAAGGAAGGACCATCAACAACGAATATTATACAGCGTTATTGGACCTTTTGTAGGACGAAATCGCCGAAAAATAGCGGCATTTGAAGAAAAAGAGCTGCTTTACCAAGACAATGCACCGTGTTACAAGTCAGTGAAAACGATGGCAAAAATCCATGAATTGGGCTTCGAATTGCTTCCTCATCCACCATATTCTCCAGATCTGGCCCCCAGCGACTATTTCCTGTTCTCAGATCTCAAAAGAATGCTCGCTGGGAAGAAATTTTCGTCGAATGAAGAGGTGATCGCCGAAACTGAGGCCTATTTTGAAGCAAAGGACAAATCGTACTACAAAAATGGTATCGAAAAGTTGGAGGGTCAGTAAAGGTCAGTCAGTCAGAGGTCAACATAATTCCCTTCAGTGTATCACCCTTGAAGGGAATTATGTTGAATAAAAAAAAACTAATTTTGCCAAAAAAAATGTGTTTTACTATGGTAGGCTGGGGACTTTTCAATTGATCTGTTACATGTTGGC
This sequence comes from Nephila pilipes, assembly GCA_019974015.1. Classification (NCBI taxonomy): domain Eukaryota; kingdom Metazoa; phylum Arthropoda; class Arachnida; order Araneae; family Nephilidae; genus Nephila; species Nephila pilipes. The sequence goes on from BMAW01037780.1 coordinate 15,793, forward strand.
AATCTAACACTGCTAAATTCTTTTCTCTATATTTCCTTTTTCTTTATGTGTTTTTACAGTAAATTAAATCTTTTGCATTTTATACTTTTCGAAATTTACTGGTGGTTTTCGTTCAGTCGCGCGTTCGATCCTTGGCCGCCAAAGACCCGCCGTGTAGCCGGGACTGATGCACGTTAAATTTGTTTGGGGCCCAAAGTCGTCAAGTTGGCGTGGTATGGATGTTAGGAGAGGGGGGTGCCAGCTCAGGTGTCGTCCTCGTCTTCTAGTGCGTCTCGTCGTTACTTCTAGTGCGACGTTAATAAAAACTAAACTAAAACTAATAGTAAAATTGTGATTAGGTTCTTAAGTAAATAATTTAAATTACGGTCCAGTCTCAGAATAGCTTAGTGAAACACATTGTATCTCCTATCAACAATTCATTGATTGATTGTTTTATTAGCATAGCACTAGAAAGCAATACGAGGATTATTGGCGACTGGATAAAGTGACGACTTTAAGCCACAAGAGAATTCTTGGGCATCAGCCGGCTGCACGAAGGTCATCAGAGCTTAGACCTACTACTCAATTGAAGCAACATGAGCTCGTGACCATGACCACTTGGCTACTTTCGCCGTCAATATGTGAGATTACAATATGTAACGTTTTCTACTTGAATCAAAACAGCTTTCACTGTAATCAAATTTTATTGTTCTGAAAGTACACACAATTTCAGAGATTAATAAGTATTCGTTTGAAGTGTAGATATCTTCGGCAACTGATTATAAACCATTATTCTCGAGCTAACGAGGTGTTATGTACAGGGGGGCTATGACTTCATTACATACAGGGTGTTTTGAATCTCATGGACAAAAATTTAAAGCGTGATAGAAAACGTCTGAACAAGCAAAGTTCAACCTTTAATACATGGGCAGAGAGCAAGCGATTACTGCGGGATGGCGCTGTAATAGAAAGCATGAAGCGCGAGTTTTCTTTCACATCGTCATTTTTACTGTGGATTTCAGGAGGCATGGCGAAGTAAAGAAACCAGAAAAAGGCTATGCTGCCTGAAATCAACGGTAGAAATGATTATGTGAAAGAAAACTCGAACTTAATGCTTTATATTACAGCGCCATCTAGCGGATCATTGCTTGCTTTCCGCTTCAGTATTGTAGGTTGAAAATTGCTTGTTTAGATGTTTTCACCCATCCCTTAAAATTTCCCTCATGAGTTTCAAACATCCTGTATATTGTCATAAGTGCAATCATTGCATACACGTATGAGCTACTAAAATACATTATCTACGAAATTTAGACTTTGAAACCTTACAGTGCATATTTTTTGAATGCACATGGAAGTATTCTTGATATAGCATTGACATGGATCCCTCATGAAAAGATGAATATTTTACATCTCTTACGGAGGATCTTGGTTGTTCCGACAATATATCGTCATGTTATCATCTTTATCGAGGTTTCGTTTGAGCTTATTAATGTCGAACTAGAAGCAACAGGAGGGTTATTGGTGATGGACCTCTTAATTTTGAACCTCAGTCAAATGAAGTGGATTATACCTGAGCTGGTACCTCCCTCTCTAAACTTCCACACCATGTCTACGGGATCGACTACACGGCCACAAAATTGAGGGATTTACAAACAAAAACTGATGTATTTTTCGACAATGGTAAAACTAGTGGAACTGAAAATCAATCAAAATAGAACAAAAGTCCTCAGAATGAAAATTCTACCATTCCTATCAAGTTCAAAATAATTCATTAGAAAAGGTAAGAATCTTTTTGTACTCATATGTAAAAACTAAATCAAACAAAACAGGTGGTACTAGTGAAAATATTGATCTTAGACTTTCGAAAAACATGAAACTACTTTAAAAGTATTAACAAGTTTTGGGGAACGATGTAAAAATTAAAAGACGAGTAAATACGAATAATACACGAGTAAAAATTAAATTTCTAGAAAACATCAACACGTTTATTTCTTTTGTATAATTCTGAAGCATGAAAAATTACCAAAACTTTTACAAACTTAATAATTTTTCAAAATAAAAGCTTAAAATTATTTTAAAGATTTTCTGGGCATTCCATGTTTCCAATGCAGAATCATTAAATAAAACACAATCGAAAGAAATACTAAATAAAAACAAACTTTAGGTTTGAAAGATTGCGGGACTCTGTTTTAAGAACAAGGACAATTTTCCTGATATTGTATCGATTTGGACCCTTGATAGAGAAGTTACGTAAAACTTAATGGAAGATATAAACTTATTGCATTGTACCAGAATCTTTGGCGTAGCATAAACAAGACAGTAATTCTTAATATTGCATTGACTCTAAATCCTGAGGGAAAGAAAACGTACAGATATTCTCATTTGATCTTGGTGACGTGATGGTGCAAGATAGGTTGGATGGAGAACACACACACTCACACACTTGAAAAAAAAAAAAAACTCTCATCAACAGGACAATAATTTTTCTTTCCGAAACTAATTATATCTACATATAAATTTTGGAATATTTTCAAAAAATTCTGGAATGAATAATTTGGAGCATAATAATTTTCATCAACTCAAAAATAAATAAATAAAAGATTACGGGGTTCTTATTGAGATAGGAATTACTGGCAGAGAGTGGGATGCAAAAAGGATCTTAAATTTCCGACTGTAATACAGCTCTAGAAGTTCAGCTCTCAACAAATAATGGGATATAGCCAATATTTTTAATGTATAAAAGTAAAATGGGTTAGAAATATTGTCGAAAACAGTATTCTTAAGAACTGTTAAGCTAACAAAACTGAATTTTCTTTAAGAAAAATCAAATCCATGATTTCCTCGGAATTCGATAACTGAATTGTAAATTTTATCAAACGTTAGCGAGAGACAATTTTATCATCGCTTATATAAAAGAAAAACTATTTATTTTTATTTATATTCTTCAGGTGCAAAAACAATAACAATCAAATGTCATTTATATTTTCTGCAGAACTTGGCTTTCGATAATATATGTTCTATCTTTTCTCCTTTCATTCTTCTATTTTTGAAAACAAAAACTACGTTGAATTTTTTTATAAACCGATTAGATAGTACAAAAAGTAAGGTTTAAAAATAACTTGGATGCTTGAAATTAAATTCTTTTTTTTTTCATTTCACCTTTCGACTTAAAACAATAAAAACAAGATTAGGAGAAGATTTAGTACCATAAAAGTTTTATTCCTCAATATCTTTTTTTTTTGTTGAATCTATTTTGGAAATAGCACTTAATATTTCATTGTAAATTTTATAACTGGTTTCTATCAGGCTTTTGTCTTCAATTAAGCCTTTGAGATCTTAAGGGTGTTGTTGTGTGCATTGAGAAACTCTCTCAACGGATGAAATGTGAGTACTGGAGTTGGTGGTAAACCTAGTGAACGGAAGTTATCACCGATGGCATCAGAATTGTGACTACGATGAGTAAAGTGACATAGGATCAAAGATAGTGAGAATTTATAAATGGTCAGGAAATTGGACCCTCATTCTAATTTTTACTAAAGATTAGAATCTGATTGGTCCGAATTACTTAAGTATCTAATTATACTATTAATTTTTTAGATTTATATGAGGGTAGAAAGTAAACCATAAGATTGATTGTAATATCTTGGGTTCTTATTGCTTTGAGTTCCTAATAAACTAGTGGACGAGTTACCGAGTGGTCACGGTCTCGGACTCGCGGCAGGCAGTTTTCGCTGAGTCGAGGGTTTCAGCTCTGATGCCACTGAAGACCCGCTGTGTAGCCGGGGTTGATGCATCTTAAATATAATCGAGGTTCCAACTCCTCCAATAGGCGTGGTTTCGAAGTTTGGAGACGGAGGTGCCAGTTCAGGTGTCATCCTCGTTATTTGACCGAAATTCAAAATAACGAGGTCCGTCGCCAATAACCCTAGTGCTGCTTTTAGTGCGATGTTAATAAACAATTACAATTACTAGAGCTGCATACTAGTGTTGAGGAATTGGTGAGAACACAAGCGGCTCCCTTTTATGACGAGATTATAGGAAAGTTGGTAACACGCTACGACAAATGCCGCAGTGGAAGTGACAACTATGTAGAGAAGTAACAAAAATGTGTGTTTAAATGTTCCAAATAAAAAAAGCAATTTTGATTTTCATTGAGGGTTTCATTTCACGATCGATCGGACCTTGAAAAAACATAACTCTCGTATTATTAGGTTTTTCTAGATCCTTTTACAAAATAAATAAATAAATAAACAAAAGCAATTTATACTCTGGGATCTGTTATTTACATATCTCTATAAACATCACGTTGTTCTTCATTCAATAGCTACTCAAAAACCAAATTTGTTTTTCAAATTACGAATCGCCTTATATTATTGATTCTATTTTTATTCGTTAAAATAACTATTTTAAGAGTTATAAATTATTTTTAGATTACAATATGATGGGGCTGGTTGGATATGTTGAATAAATATCAAACCAAATTTACGCATTTTATGAATTGTGTAATGTCACTACATTCCAACAAATATATCTCAGTGAACCCAAGTGTGCATTAGAAATGAGAGATACTTCAATATTCAGTGCTTCCGGCTGTCTATTTCTGCTTGAAACAAAGGTCCTCTATCAAGAACCAAACGCCATATATTGGCCTTTAAATACCAGTAAATGAAGATATCAACATATTAGCTGACACCTTCTGTCCCCATCCGCGCGAAATCTACGTCAGCAGTTTGAGGATGACGTAATTAATTTATTTTTCGGCAATATAGAGCATTATTTCGTTAGCGTAATTTCGTACTCTCTCCTCCCCTGGATTACATAAAATGCAACAGCTTCAAACAGAACACGAAATTCAAAAAAGACTTTTAATCAAAGAAGTATATTTCCTTGAATGCGAGTCAAAAGGAAATCAATCCAAACCCCCTGATGTTTTCAAACTATTCATTAACTAAAACTGAATAAAGAACAAAATTATTTCATTCGATTCCATTCATATTCTAGCTGATTTCTGTAAATAAGGTTTGCTTGTGAAATAATTTGTCTATGCCAAATTAATGAACGCCTTAATAATTTCTTTTAACTAACACAGGTAACATTCTTTTCTACTTTATTGAAGGAAATGTTAATAGAATATTAATTGTACTATATAGTGGAAAATAAGATCGGTTGATTGTTGACGGAATAAAGTTGCTTCTCTAACTGATTCGTAAGATAATTACTTTATACTGGAATGTCGAGGGAAAAAAGTAAATATATGCAGAACCAAACTGAGAAGATTTTCTTGATTAAAAGTATGTTCATGAGACAAATCAAATGAATAGAGAAATTTTAATTTATTTCAAGCTGGTAGAATATGAATTTCTACTTTCTGTCCAAAGTAAACCAATGCAATTTGTGACCCAATGCTTCACTTGTATAGTAATTAAAGAAGCACTGGATCTCACACACTCGAAATAAATGTGAAGGATAATATATTTTTCTTTACTTACATCGTCATGAAAAGGATTAATGCTACAATCTACCGGCCATTTTGATTTTGTGCAGTTAATACTAATGCTATGGATTTTCTTATAACGTCCAAAAAGTTTTACTGTTTCATCTATTTGAATGCAAAAAAGTGCATTGGAAAGAGCAAAAAATAATGTAGATTTCTGTGGAATAGTATTTCTCCCCGATTTTTGAAAATAATTTAGAACATTTTTTAAAGTCGGGAAAAACTTGAAACGAATCACTAAGAATGTAGTAATTTTTTTAAAAAAATTGGAGAGGAAACGTGATTCTGCAGAAATCGTCATGAATATTTGCTCTTTTAGGTTCACTTCTGTGCCTTCAAATAGGTACAATAACTAAGATTAGAGACGGTGGTAGAAGAAATTCCCTGGGATTAACATTATGTTCACGAAATCAAGATAGCCAGTACACGGGAGCCTAAATTGTATTGTGATAAGAATTTAGCTTCTTTTTTTTATAGAGACATCTGACGTCTCGAGTTTACGAGAGTGGTTAAAAAATATCCATGTTTAGAATGAGGTAACTCACAACAGTGTTGTACATTAGTCCTTTAACTTTTTTTATAAGAAGTCTAAGTGTGTGGCATCCTTCGCTTTCAAAACAATCAGTTTATGGCCGATGAAATCGTCGTCAGTCTCTTTGGAGATGATTCACCGGAAGTAACTCATTGTTCTAATTATTGCCTGTTTTCCAGAGTGTAATGATAAATCAAGGTCTCAGGTAACACAAACTTGCCTTTATAACGTCATTTGTTCGACAAACCAGTTTATTTTTGAAATTGCCTCGTAGCAGGATCTAACTGACAATGTTAGGAACACCATCATTCACATATCCCTTGCGCCTTCAGAGTACAAGAATTGTCTGGTATCTTTGAAACTGTGACTACCCACTCCATTGACACTGCTAATATTTTATTACGGTTGTAGGATGATTTCTAAACAACTATTTTTAACACTGTTATAAAGATGCACTTGTCATAATTGTTTACCCAGATGCAGTAGGTAAATTATGTTTTATTTTCCGAGTTCTTGTATTAATGTTTCAAACGTTCTTATGTTTGAGTATCATTTAATTTTATACTATAAAGATAAAAAAAAAGTTCTCCGAATTTGTCACTTAAAATGTATTAAAATTATTCACAGTTTTTTACCTTATTTTCCTTTTAATTATCGTCCCCCTACATTTACACACTTGCTCCGCCTCTCATATAACTGTTCGAAATACTCATAGAAACCATGTTTAGTAAGTTTCTTCGTCTACTTCGTAGCATTTTACATCTTTGCTTGTGAATCAGCAAAACAGTCTCCATTTCATTTTATTTTCAGAAGTAGTGGGAATAGGTAAAAATCCTTTTGTGGTTGGTCCGGCGAATAGGAAAGATATTCCAATAGCATTGTGGCTGACTAGGTACTTTTTTACAATAAGAGAGCGTTGTGCTACGGCATTATCATGCAACAAAAATATTTTTTGCTAATTTATCAAGTCTTTTACTCCTGATTGCCTTTCATAGCCATCTACGAATCTCCATGAAAAATTCATTGCAGACAATTTTGCCTTGAGTAATCAATTTGAGGTGAATCACGTTGCATGAGATGGAAGAGGAAAGGCACTCACGAACGCTTATGCCACTCGCCTTACGACGCAATTTTTCATCCTTTTCCTTTTGTGTATACTTTCTTTAACATCTGACGGGTCTCGGATGGGATTTCTAGAGCTAAAACAGAATTTTACCTTTGCACGCTGCTCTAAAGATGGTATTTAAAAATGAGACTAATGCTAATACCGCTTTGTTAGAAACAAGCTGTAACTTTAACGGACAATAACGGAAATGATTCATAGTAACTCAATGCCTTCATTAGTACAGCTACCAGTTTCTGAAAAAGAAATTTCGTTTCCTAGGAACACCTCCTGTACAGTAACCTATGATTCCGGGAACACTCTAAGTATATACTTTTACAAAAACGTTTTGTTGTAATTTGCTCTATAACCACTCAAGGTTTTTCTATGAGTTCTGAATTACTCAGCATTTTGTCAAACATGGATATCTGTTTATTTAAGTACACTTACCGAAAATTTTAACCAAACTTTTTGTATTATTTTGAAAATAGAACTTTTGTAAGAGCAATCGTTAAAAAAAAGATACTCTTAATAATGTTAGCAATCTTGGAAATTCTCATCGTAGATGGCTAAAATTAATGTTGTTAATTTCTAAAAGGGAATTTAATTATAGTGTGTTGGCGGATAATTTAATTGAATTAATTATTACAATTAAAAATTAACTTTTAAAATAGTTTATATTGCAAAATCTTATCTTTTGGCAGAATTACGGGATAATTGTTATGATAACTTATGTTTCAACTTTCATACTCTAGTTCCGGAGATATTCCTTAAAATTTGTGTGCTGGCTATATACTCGTATATTAGTTACAATTCTTCCGTCTACCATTTCGTATCATTTTACCCGTTACTTAATAGTGCGTGTTGATTGAAGGATTCATAAGCTAATTTATAGCCTCTAAAGACTTCCATGATGTACGATTGTAAATTTATAATTGATTAGTTCTTAAGCTATTGGAGGGAATTGCATACAGTTTTGGACTGAAGGGGCCTTAGACGTGAGAAATATAACTAAGTGCAATGTGAGTTCAAATATAAACAGTTAAAATGAGTACATTATGGTTCCCGCCTCTATTTAATTGGTCGATAAATATTCCAGATATGTACCTAAAGAGTTAAGTGAGAAGAGTTTGCACAATCAAGTCGTTATACGCACATTCTTCTTGCTCAGAACAAAAAGAAACGCATTTTGGATCGAAAAATAACTGATGATAAATAAATAACATTTTGGAAAACATCACAAGGAAAAGAGCATGTTAAGGGCCTAGACAATCTGCCTCCACACCATGAACCGAGATTGAACCTGAATAAGAGAATGCCTTGAATAGGATGGGACGTCCAAGGACTTTTCACGAACCTTTGAATTGAGATATAACGAGCTTTTGTAACCTAACGAAAAATTCAATTCGGAAAGATATTGTCACCAAATGGTTAGTTGATTGGCTCAAGTTTTTGTCATTGAAAACTCTTTGGATATATTGTGCCTAACACAAAGGGATTCACTAAATGGATTATCTAAATAAAGCCCTCCAAGAAAAAAGGCCGAGGACGATCAATAGGAGGCACATCATACTGCATCATGATGTTACCATTTCACATGCTGCTTTGTGACTGGATAGAAAATCGCATAGCTAGTCTGGGAAATTCTGTCGCATCCACTATATATATATATATATATATATATATATATATATATATATATATAT
>BMAW01037780.1:24615-53858 GCA_019974015.1 Nephila pilipes
ATATATATATATATATATATATATATATATATATATATATATATATACTCCCCAGACCTAGTCTCCCCCAATTATATGGTGACCAATTGTTCTCTTTTATGGAGGACACTCCTCCTTTTGCAGGTTCTGATTTTTCTCGAAAAGTGTAATCGTTCCTGACTTCCTTTTTGATATTTTAAAACTAGTCTGTTAATATCTCTATTCAGAGATGCCGCGCTAAACTGTTACGCAAATGTTGAATAAAAAAAACATTTAGGATATTCCAAAGTTAGATGGCTCACTCTAACACCTGCGGTAGAGCGTATTTTACATTTATTTGAGCCTCTCCATTCATTTTTTTTAAAAGTTGAAACAAATGTTTAAAAATTCTTGAATCTTTTTTTCAGTTATGAGTTATCCGAGATATTAATGTATTTTGTACATAATCAGGTATCTATTTTCCACAAAACGATTCGAAAGATTGAAGGAGAACATATTTCATCGAAATAAGTTAGTCTTATTTTGAACGATTTTATCCTTCAATATAAATCACGATTTGAAGAAAAATTTATTTTTTTAATAATAAAAAGGAACTTAGAGGAATCGAATCTGGACATAAAGGATAAGTGCACCATAGGAGTGCTGAGTTTTTACCAACATGTTTCCAATATGTCGATGAATGGTCTGTAATCGTTACAATAGATTAAAAAAACTTTGTAACAAACTATTTTTATTTCTACAATTGCCTGCAGCTAACTGTGCAGCGAACAAGTACACTTATACTAATGGCGTCTCCCGCCAAAACCTGTTCGTTCAGACAAACCAGGCAATTGCCATCGCACTAAAGAGAAATACTCTGTAGATGACCTGGGAGTAGCATATATAAGTAATTATTTTACACAGAATACGTATAATAAAGACAAGACATAAATTGAAAATTTAACACAAGTGAAACATACAGAACGACAGTTAATAATAAAAATACAATTGATTTAAATATAAGATGCTATGTGATATGAGACAATGTTATTATTTTATACAAAATACAAATCAATGAAATAAAATATATTGAATATAAACATAATTGAAATGTGGATAATAAAAATAAAAATTGGTCCAAACAGTCTGAAACAAATATCACTGGAAATAACAGTTTTCAATGATCTTTTTTGACTTCATCGCAAGTAAATTGGGCTGATATTGAAAATTGTGTTGAGTTTTTATCGAAAGAAATGCTTGATATTGAAATCGTTGACAATTGTCTGTTTGAAGAAATTAGAAGACTGATTGTATATTTAAATTCTGATAAATTAGAACAATGGGAAAATCAATATGTTGAAATTGATAAAAGATGTGTGGAAATAGTATATTATTGAACAATGATATGTTGACAAGAAATATTCATTCAATAGAAAAATACTCGTTTAATTAAATAATTTAAAGGATGTAAGAATAAATAGTGTATTTTTGTTTGATATAATAAAAAGTTTGAATTATTTATGCTGTATTTTTTTTTCTAAAATTTTTTCTTCCTCCTTTTCATTGTAAAAAAAAGTGGTCACCTTAACAATTATCACCTGTTTCTCTCCTAAGAAATTTTTTTGGCGGAAAAGAAATTCAAACTTGGAGCAAATGTTAACTAATCAGTAAATCATCCTTAAGCCTCCAAGATATTTTTCAAAAATGTAGTTTACAATTTACTATCATGCTGACAAGAGTAAGATAAGTAACGACAGAAATTATACTATACAATAAATATTATTAAATGTATGAAAAGTGTATTATTTCATTTCACTTCCCAAATTGATAGAACTTTCACGTAGACCTAATATTTAGTAATTCGTCTCTTTCACAAAATTCATTACTTTTCCCATTTTCATTTGTTTTTAGAATTGAAAATCACTATCTATAGATAAATAAATAAGAAAAGTGTTGTCTAAAAGTGTCTATAGAAATGTGTTGACTAAAAATACGATTTATCGTCAAATATTTGTGACTCTCATTTAGTATTGAAAGAACTATTTTTGAAAATCTTATAGCTCATAAAACTACGAACAGAAGTTTATGTTGATTTTAAGATGCAAAATCGTTTATACGTGAAGTAAATTGGATTCTGTAATAGGAATTGTTTTAGAAATCAATTAATTGTAATAATTAGGATAGTAAATTTATTAATATCTTAATCTAGTTTCTATTAAATCATCAACATTAATACCAATTTCGTCAACTGCAGTGAGAAGTGAGGAAAATATTACGGATGTACCATTTTTTTCGTTTGTAAAACTATAAATTTTATATTGGTTGTGTGGAATTTATATCACTCAGTTCTCATGGAATGTATTGCACCAAACACATGGGGAAGATGTTTCTAATTTTTTTTTAATAAAAACAACTTGAAATTCAAGCTCAGGATAGAAAATAAAATGAAGTTTGATGAAGTTATTTATATATCATATGAACCCAATGTCATGCATGAAATCAAAAATATTTGATAGAGGTCTATTAACGATAGTGTGTAGGATTTAAAATGTTTAAAGTAAACTGTTTGAAGCAGAACATTCAATCAAGATATGTCTGACAGTCAGAAGATAGACATAATGGTTACACACAGGAGGATTTTCTCCTAGTAAGATGTGATAACATGTCAGTTTTGCTTGTCTAATATGTTAATGTGTTAAAAAATGGCTTGTCTTTTACATAAAAATGTACGTCAGTGAAAAACGACGGTATCCACAGGATTCATTTTATTACCTACTTAAAGATTCCATTGATCCTATCAGTGGTCATAAATAGCTGATTTTATGCTTTTTATGATAATACAGCATGGGATGGAGGGAGAGAAAGTCCCGATCGTATATTTAGCTGAAATATGTACTGTCTAGTTGCCTTTTATACACTCATATGAAGGCATCCAACAAAAAAGGAACTGGATGTTGTATGACTTTATGTTATGATTCTTCTAATGTACCAATGATTAACGTGTGTGAAAAACGATTTGGATGCTTTAAAAACTCTAATGCACTCATGAATTCAGTGACTGTAATTTTTAGAAATATCAGTATCTAGCATTCTCTGATGATTTTTAATAACTCATACCTGGAGGCTAAACGTGATTAATACGTGAACAAAACTCAATTTTACAAACTATTATACATGGCTATTATACTTATTTTATAACATGGCCTTGCCAGCACTTATTAATAAAGGCTTCTTAAGCAGCTGTAAGCAAACAATACAAAAGTAAGACAAAGAGTTTTAGATCTCTTTCAATTATCAGAAATAAATAAAAGTAATATAAATTTTTATGTTTCTAAATTAATACCCCTGGAGCTATACAATAACTGCTAGTAATGTGAAAAAAATCGTAATGAAACAACCAGTAAATCTCTATTTTGCTAAGTAAATGAATTTCAATTAGGGTTTCTGTCAAAAATTCAAAGAATAACGTATTTTATGAGAAAAAAAAATTTAATTATTTTCTACGACTGTTTCTTGAATTTCTTACGAAACAAACTTCAAATCTTGATTAACACGACTTCATATAATCAAAATATTAATGAAATATCTTCTTATATATAAAATTTGAAGAAAAAGAATTGGAATAAAAATTCAATTTCAGATGATGTTATAAGAGGTCATATTGCTGTTAAACATAACAATTTGAGCATATCCTCCCTTTAATCGAGGCTTCATATACTTTTAAATTTCAAAGATTATTCATACTTTTTGTATGTATAAATTTATAATTTGTAATTTGATTAACTAATTTAAAGTATTCATAAAAATTTCAAACAATTTTTAAATTATTGATCAAGGATAATATTTTATTTTCACATTATTTAATGGTATATTGATTTGTTCGCACAGTGCTAAAACATTTTTGCTTCAAAATATACCTTTTCTTATTTCATTATACAAATAAAGGCTTAGTAATATATTAAAATATTTAACATTAAATATAATTTTCCTTTTTAAAACTCATTATAAATGGCATTAAAATTTTTCAAATTTTTTATTTGTTCCTTCCACTGAAAATAGTGCCTCAGAGGTGTAGTAAGTAGTATATCAAACTGCGAGCAATGTCGTCATCGACTAGATTTCCAATATTTTCGGCTTGGAAAGCTGGCCAGGAGTCAACACAGTCCTTCATTCCTCAGAGGTCGATAAAAGAGCATCCAGTTTGCTTGGGAAGTTAACTGGGTGTCCGGCATCGAGCTAGCCATCCGGCCTTGACCCTCAATTAACTTCCAATCTAGTAATTAGCCCTTCAGACCCAATAAGGTTACAGCAAAGGAGATACGCACCGGCTGATGGGGTCTGTGCAGACTTTAACTTAATTAACTATCCACTGAAAATATATCAAAATATATTCGAAGCATAATAATTTTAACTCAAATTATGCTAATTAATATGATAATATAGCTGTTCAATTATATAGGTCTTAAGTAACTCACACGAAGTGATGAAAAATCGCATTTTCAGAAAATGAATTAAAATTTTCCGTACAATACAGTTAATCAGAAGTAAAAAAGTACATATTTTAATCATATCTATCTATATTATACTCATATCTATCTATATTATACTCATATCTATCTATACTATACTCATATCTATCTATATTATACTCATATCTATTTATATTATAATATCTATCTATATTATACTCATATCTATCTATATTATACTCATATCTATCTATATTATATTCATATCTATCTACTTAATCATGTCTATCTATATTATAATCATGTCTATCTACTTAATCATATCTAACTATATTTTTCATATCTATTTACTTTTATCTATTACGATATTTTTGATCATATCTATTTGTGTGTTTTAAAGTATTGATGAATATCTGTATTTTAATAAATAAGTTTTTCAGATAATTGGATTGTTTTAAAATTTAAAGGTTGTGAAACCTTTTAAAAGTTTGTTGAATATCCATTATTGTTCCAAAACATAATTATGTTTACCACTTCGTAAATTATAATATTTGCTTCTACAAGGAAGGTAAATAAAAGTTAGTAAAATCTATTTTATTTATACTAGTGTCTTATTTTATATGTTATCAGTATTCTGTCAGTCTTTTTGAATTTCATTTGCCGTTCCATCAATTTTTAAGATATGAAAATAAATAAAATAGGGAAAATAAGTTATGAAAGATATCTATTGAATTATTGAATAAATAAAATATTTTAGAAGGTCTCAGCGATTTTTTTTTTTTGCAAAATTGTGTTTTATGTTACTGTATTTTTATTTAAATATTTGTAACATATTAACATATGAAAGCATAAAACACTAAAATAGGAAACATAGTTTTGTTATCTTCTTTTTAGCAATTATTTCACTTAGTTCTTAGCAAAACATTCTTTCATTAAATTGTTTCTTGATTATAGTGCGATGGAGTATTTCCATGAAATCAAATTCTATTCATAAAATGTAAGAAAAAATATTTTCATTTCAATTTTGAACGAATCAGAAATTAGTGAAGACCTTTGAGCTTTCGCAAACTATTAGTCTCACCACATAACATATGTATGTGTCGCAAACAATGTGCTCGATTTTCTAATGAGTGTTGACAATATTAAAAGTTTTTATGAACTATTTTCGGGGACTTCAATAGCTTTCATGAAATATTTAGAATATTTCTGTGTGTGTGCTGTTAATTTTATTTTCTCAAAATATCATAGTGTTATTCCCATTCGAATGATTTTGTACCTTTTTTAAAAATATATGCTTCTTGCTGCTAAGATTCATTATGCAGAGAAGTTTTAGAATTCTACTTCAATGAAATTCAAAATTCTAATTTTATTTTTAATTTCTTGTGTATTTGATGCCTTCATATACAACGTATTAGGCAGCGAGCTGTTTTGTTTTTATAAATGTTTCTTAAGTGCCTAAGAGAGCATTGAAAACGAAAGGATAAGGAAGAAAAATTTCAACTTCTTTTGAATTTTGATCTGTCATTTGGAATTAATTTGAAAGAGAATTTATGCTTTCAATTATGTTTCAAAATTCTTTAAGATTCTGTAGAAAAACACAATTTTAGCGTGGTTATTTTCTCTCGTTTTTATGATCGCTTTACTTTCTTTCGAACATGCACAATATTAGAATTTATTCATTAATTTTTCATACAAGAGCATATACAATACTACACTTATTTCAAACATTATATATGTATAATAGAAATTTAACGAATATTAAAATATCTGAAAGAAAGATGAAAATAATTCGAATTTTTCATTTCGAATTTTACAGTTTTTTTTCCTTATTTTTATGCCATTGATCATTTATTCATGCTATGAAACGCCAAAACATTGGTTATCGTCTCATATCGTGAGAGAGCTCTTTTTCCTTTGCAGAATGCAGTAACTCTATGTAACGTTTACACAAAAAATTGTAAGAAATATTCAACCATATTGTTTCTACAGTCATCCATTATTGTGAATATGTTACTGGAACAGGAATTTGCACCTACTGGTAGGATTCATGTCTGACGATTTAGGTGGCCAAATCCTTCACTGGTATTGTTCAGAATATTTCTCAAACCAATCATGAATAATTTGGGCCAGTGAAATATCACGTTATCATCCTGGGAAATAACATCTTTGTTTGCTTACATGAAGTATACGAATGGTTGTAAATGATCTATAAATAATTGAGCATATCCATTTCAAATCAATGATTGGTTCAGTTTAACCAGAGGAAATAGACCATGCCATGTAAAATATTCCACACTATTATGGAGCTATTAATAGCTTACACAGTGTCTTGTTGTTAATTTGGATCTATGAATTTTGGGGTATGCACCACATTCGAACCTTACCATCAGCTCTGACCTATTCTGATTATCTAGAGCCCGACTAATAAGTTCATGAACCATGTAGAGGCGCTGTAGTCAATGTTGTTAGTATAGGCACTCGAGTCGGTCATCTTCTGCTTCCATATCCAGTTTTGCTTGAATGGAAACATTGACTACTTAATGCAGATGGCGCTGAACCTGGTCTTGACATAAATGCAGTTGGCCACTGAATTGCCCATGGTGGGAGGTAAGGATTGAAATTCTACATTTTTAACACAGGATCACGAAATGTTGAATTTCCTAACAATATCCGAAATTGAATGCTTTTTGCGTTTAGCTCCCACTAAGATTCCGCTTTTAAAGTGTTAATTTCCGTCTTGCATCCATTATCACTTTAGAAAACTTTTCACATAAATCGCTTGAGGTAAATGAAAGCCCTGACAATGCACTGTTTATTTATATATTTCTTTCTCAATTCTACTGCCATCTGGATATTTCAATATTTTATCTCATGACTTTTGCACTTCAGTATATCTTATTCACTTTGAGAAAACTATTAAATCAAAAGTTTAAAAAATTAAGCTTACCTCATCATTATTAATTGTTTTGTATTGGAATGAAAAGCTTGGAAATGCAGTTTTAATCAATCGATTTAATCATTAGTTGTTTTTCTTTAATTTTCTTTATCTCGATAAAAATTTAGAATTTTCTGTTTAATAATATTGTTTTTACTATCAAAGAATTACTTACTATGTTCTACGGAGAATATAAAACATTAATTTCTTAAATTGTTGGTTCCATTTATGTTTTTTTTTTCAGAGATTCATTAGTGCTGTTGATGATGGATTTATTCAGTAAAATAAAGAGGATGATTCCTGAATTTTAACTGTCCTAATTTCTGCACCAAGCCACTTTCCACTTTGATTCCTAGTAGAACTTAAAGTTTATAATTCCGTACTACAATTTTTGATTAAATAAAGACTGGAACCAAAGATCGGATTTAGATGTTAATGGATTTAAAGGTAGAATAAACTATTGGCAATCGAGTAGTCTTATTAATTACTTAACAACTTCAAAAAAAGTTATGTATTTATAATTAATATGTACTCTCTCAAATATAGGACTATTAATATCTTACATGTCTTGCAAATTTTAATTACATAATTGCGACTTTGTGAATGTGAAACATCATAATCAATTTTTTTAAACTTCCGCATTTAAACTATTTACTTAAATTTAAAAACATATTTATAAAATTGTTAATGGTCTCATCGCTAAAATTATGCATTTCGACTTCAAGTACAAGAATTTTCTCTTGAGAGTAGCTCCAGAGATTTACTTTTCTTTCAGACCTAGATAGTCTTCTTCAGAGCAAGTTAATTAGTACCATCTGCGGTTTCCTACAAATTCTGTCCACTCTCCAGAAGCAATTAAGCGATTCCCACGGGAATCATTGTAACAGCATTAAATCAGGAAAGCTTTAGCCTCATTTTCTTTTTTAATTCTTTGACTACATTTTTATTATTATTTTTTAAGTGAGGAGTTTCTTTTTTATTGCTTACTCATAGGATAGGTTTTGTAGACGTTAGTCATGCATGGTTATGCTTGGTCATGCAAATGAAAATGGGGGAGGAATTTTTGGGAGGGTGGAATATGTATCAAATGTCTAACTTGTTAGGACCGTACATTCCACTGGTATTTTAGCTAAGGAATGAAAGAAAACAACCAGTAGTGAATGCAATACTTTGTTTTAAAAAATTGAAAATAAATACCGCATGTTGAGAAAACGATTGCCGTGTTCACTTTCAGTAGGGCGTGAAATATTCTTTGCAAAATGGTACACGGAACATTATAAAAATAGTTTCAGTTCTCTGGATGTATGGATAGTTTTTCAAACCAAACATCGTGAATTATGAACCAAAGGGATCGTGTCGTGTGAGATTTAGATTAACTTTTGTCCCCTTGGTCTCAGTATTCACCTTTATGGGACACATGCTTCCCGTTGGTAGTCTAAGGGTTAAGCTACAATGCAAAAATGTAAGACGTGATTAATCTGCTATTGTTCTCATTAAAAAGTTTTATCCTTTTTAATTATATTCGAGTTTTGAATTAAGATTTATAAAAAAAATGATATTGTTTCTTCCCTCCCAGGTGAATTATTCAAGGCATCAAAATATAATTATGTCGTAATAAATCATTTTATATATCATTAAATTATAATAAAGATTAAATTATAATAAAGATGAAAAACTAAATAAATTTCTTTTATTTTGCTACAAATAAGGAAGTTCACCATATACCTTTAAAGAGAGAAGAATAATAGTATATGCTTTTCAAAGGACTTTTGGGGCCCTGGTAGCCTAGTGGTCAAAGTCGTGGACTAGCGCCTGGCGGTTTTCGTTCAGTCGCGGGTTCGATCCTTGACCGCCAAAGACCCGCCGTGTAGACGGGGCTGATGCACGTTAAATCTGTTTGGGACCCAAAGTCCTCCCGTTGGCGTGGTGTGGATGTTAGGAGAGGGGGTGCCAGCTCAGGTGTCCTCCTTGTCACTTGACCGTGTTTCAAAATTACGAACCGTCTCCAATAGCCCTCGCATTGATTCTAGTGCGACGTTAATAAAAACTAAACTAAATCAAATGACTTTTGATCTTTTTATTATACTATTCAAAATAACTGTTGATTATTATAACGCGTGTTAGAATAATTTTAGTTAAGTCATTTAAAAATAATTTTATTTCTTTCAGAAAACACGTATATAAATATTTCTTTGATTTTTGCAGATTTTTTGAACGCTGAAAGAAGATAATAAAAAAGTATAACTACTATTGAATTCTTTAAATAACTTTAATGTATTTTATGTTTTAAGTATTTACTATGAATCATCAGCATTTCTTCAGAGGAATATCTTTTGTATTACTTGACTTTGATATAACTTTCCGAATTGTTTTCCGCGTCAAAAAAAGGATTTTACAAAATTTTAATGTGCATTTATAAACTTTACCCCTCAAATTTGTAATTTTGCCATTTATGTAACTAAATTCTGATATAATAAATTAGGAATTAACTTGAACTTAAGTTCAGTTTGTAAAATAGGTAACAATATTTTGCAATTTATATGTATTGTGGTGATTTATTTATTTACTTTGGTATTACAACAGACTATTGGTGACGGTCCTTGTAATTTCGCATTATGATTAGAGGTCTTGTGCTGCCCTTGAGTTTATAAATTACTTGGCAAAATTTCACAGACTTTGAACATTTATTTGTTTTAATGTGAGGCAGTTCCAATATTCCACATGGCGATTACGATCTGAATTTGAATCAAGGATAAAATTAACGACTCTATCATTGCAACTGTGCTGGATTTCCCTGTTGTCTAGACATGGTATTATGATAATTAATTATATTATTTATTATCAGTATTATTGTTGACATAGTATTTTGACTTTAATAACGCATGGGAATGTAATAAGGTATTATTATACAATCCCTTACTATTTGAATGAATTGGTTTTTTTTCCGGTATAAAATACGGCATCTTCTATAATGAATTCTAATCACGAGTATCCCAAAAGTTCAGGTACTGACAGTTCTCAACCTTTTCGCTACCAGAGGAAGAAAAAAGAAGTGCTTCTATGGGCCTGCGGCTTCTTACTGCGGAGTGTTACGCTGTGCACAGACGATTTTAGATATTAAGCCTAATTCATGAAAAAAATTTCTCTAAAATCGGCTATTTATTAAAATATTTTAATAAATTTACATATATTATTTAAAATGAATTAAACTTAATATATACAAAAGAAAAAAAGATTTAATCGAAAATTGTATGTTTTATACATAAAATTACATAAAAAAATCATACTTTTAAGACAATACAAAATATATTTACGTATGTTACATAAATTTCATGGTGTAATGATGTACCATTATTTGGAATAAATAGATGTAAAATATAAATATTATTTTGCTGTATGGTATAATTATATATAAAAAAATCAATGCATAATACAACGTCACATGTTTTACACACATATTTTGATGCTTCACGCAAGATTTTGAGCGAAGGGCACATCTTAGTACTTTTTGTTTTTACTTTAATGTCTATATACAGATTTGGATTATTTTCGCTGACATTTCTGTCAGATTCATTCGTTATTTCGCAAATCTCAGTATCGGATAAATACTTTCATTTCGTCATGACTGTCGCTGTAAATAAAAACCAACCCAATGAAACGAACAGCTGAGAATATCTGCTACCAAAAGTCCTAACCCCCATAAAAGGTCATAAATTCTCCTTCGAACTTCTAAGAAGCAAGCAAGAAACAAAAAAAAGCAAACCGAAAGCAATTACACTCTTTAAATCATGTTATTACATTTAAAGAGCCGCGGCGCAACACGTGCTTTTAACAATTATCTCCCCCCCTCCTGCTAGCCAGAATTGAAACCCAAGGCCATATCACCAAGGTCAACGCTCCAAATAACCTATCTATATAGATTTCGCGGTATTGTAACGCCATATAGGAACATTAAAAAAATCAAATAAAACGTTCTCATCGAGCGTATCTCTATTGATACGCTGGGCTGTAGAAGACACTCACGAAGCGTATCGCCCGTGATACGCTGAACACAGGAGAGCCAACACGAGCGTATCGCCTGTGATACGCTGGGAGCGAACGGGTTAAATATATTATGCAGAAACATCAAGATATTTTATGAATATCAATTAATTGTTGGTACTTTTCCATTTTTCAGGCGCAACTCTCGCCAAGCAGACTTTATTGGCCAGAATTCACAGTGTATACATATTCCGTTTTGCGTCGGTTGTATCATTTTCGGTGATTTTAATGGAAAGGCGAAATGGAAAAGTACCAAATTGTTTTTAAGGTTTAGAAAAAACTTTTTTAATATTAAAAGTGAAAAGTATTTCTAACATAAATTTTAAAATATTTTGATTTTACATTTGCAACAATTGTTTAAAATGTCCATTAAGCTGAACTCATTTGCACATATTTTGGAAAATGCTTTTCAATTCACTGGGAGTGACTTCTTGCATTTTTTCATATCATCCATAGTTTAAATTATTTTCATAAACTTCGTGCAACAAATATTCACTCAGAAAAAAGTAAAGAAAAGCTCAGATTAGGGAAACGAAGTTCGAATTCATAGGATATGTTGCAATATATCATACGAATAATGAGCAGGCTTTAAGAAATTTTTTCGGTGAACGACTCATTTCAAGAAATCTTTGACCACGCTGTTCTCCTGAACAAAACCTGCTCTGATTTTTTTTGCAGTGGAGATATTCAAAGAGCAAAGTTCATGAAAAAAAAAAAATCTCCAAACAATGGATGATCTGAAAATTTTCATATTCAAGGGGTACAAGAGGTTTCTTCCTGCGTCTTAAAACGCATTTTTCGAAATATGCGCAAACGGGATCAACTTTGCTTTTTAGGAAAGAGCAGACATCTGCTGTAAATGTAAATTGAAAACATTTTTATGTTGCTTTTATCGCCATGAACCTAAAATTAATTCTTTCGAAGTTTGTTGTTGTTTTATAATAAATTTACAAATTATCAGAAACGAACAGAACTTTTACGGCACCTAATAATTATGAGAGTGGGAATGATTAGAAAGCGGGTTCGATTCAAATCCAGTCATCACGTACGATGAAGCGAAAAATTCTATAAAAGAATTGTCCATTGTACGAGTATCACTGGAGCCAAGTGACTTTCGGTTAATCTTTTACTTGAAGTGATTTTTGAGTGACCAACTGTTTGACGACGATGAAGAGAAACATGCCAAAAATTCCTAGTTAAGCTTAAATGTTGACTTCAAATATTATACTGAAATTCAAAATCTTGCATATAGTTAGATCCGATAATGGTCTTAATAACTGATATGGAATATTGCGTCGTTGTCTTTGGATCAAGGTTCTTGTCTCTTGATCTGATCTTTACCTGACTTTTTCCTGCAAGGATATTTAAAGAACAATTACCAAGAAAATAATTCCTAAACAATGAAATATCTAAAAATTCCTATTAATGAATACTAGAAGTCATACCCATCATCTTGAAACGCGTTTCTCACAATATGCTCAAACGGCTCCAGCTTTATCTTCAAGAAAGGGGAAGACATTTTGAACGTTTGTTGACAATGTAAATTCAGAGATATTTTTTAGAGTTACATTAGAAGTTTTTTTCCACCATTACCGTAAAAATAATTATTTTACAATTTGCAGGTTTTGCATAATGTATATAGTTCTGGAACTCTTAGGACAATCGATATTATACTAATTGGACTTAAAAGTACAAAAAAAAAAAATGTGTGCACTTATCAAATATTTTAAACATTTAGGCAAGTTGTATGGAAACTGATAATATAATCCCATAAGAGATTATACTGATGTTAATAAATGTTATTTTGTCTGGAAAATAAAGAATTCCGAATTTTGATCTTTTTATTTAACATAAAACGAAATAAGTCTTTTAACACACAAGCCTTCGTAAACAGGAACAATTTATCTAAGAGATTCCTGCTAGTCAAACTTGCGAATTTTTAACAAGAAATTTAGAATTAAGAAAAAAGAAATTCACTGCGAAGAAATTGGTCCTTTTTACAGTTATGGAGACATCTTCCAATATTTTCTTCAAACATCTCATTTGTATGGTTTTTGATTCTGAAGTCTATTTTTTTAATTTCTGTATCCACAGTAAAACATGTTAAGAGAATAAATCTATCATAACACAGGAAAAAAATATTATAATATGTGGGCAAATTTTGTATCATTTTACAAATATACTTACCAAAAGCAAATACAATAGGCTCTTTTAATTCCTTTTAATTTATTCAGAAATTTATTCCAAAAAGTGTCACATTTTTACTGCAGATTTTTTTTTATCATTTTACATTTGTTAGTAGGAAAATATTATTGAAATCAATATTTCTAATAATTTTAAGCATTTAGAACTAATTTCTCTGCAATTATATAGAATAATAATATGTTCCCTGAAAGTTATCCTTTCTTTCAACACAAGCGCCTTATAAAAAAATGAATGTACAGCTGTGCAAAAAATACAATTAACATTTCTTTTCCTTTATAATTACTACAATTACGTTAACTTGCTACCCCTAAGTGACTAAAAACTGATAATAAAAATATTACTGGAAAAACATGTCAGTTCAGGCACCTCTGTGGAATACGAATAAACTAGGCTATGGGTACATCTGGCACATTCTGAAGTATGGTCGCACCGGATTAGCGAGCGTAATTAATTTTAACGGGATAATGAAAATAAAACACTCGAGATGATAAGACATACGTTTTGAACGTGTTTACGTGCATTCTGAATCTGTGTTAATAACATAAATATCCAACAAATTATTTTGTGATTTTGTCATCTACAAGAATGAGCCCTGCCACTGCTTTTCCCACTGGTGGAAGAATGTCAAGTTCAGGTTTCTTCAAAGTGTCTTGATTCGGTATTTTTTGCAGTTATAGCTTGAGCAGCAAACATCTTAATTTCAGCTTTTTGTTTTTTATATCACATAATATATATGTATCAGATTATGCGATGTGTCATAACCTAAGGTTCACGTGGGTAAGGTAACCTAAGGTAACTGTCAAATCCACGTGGGAAATTCTGAAAGCTCAATCAGTTCTAAATTGTGGAACGTGCGGAACCATCGAATGTCGTATTAAAGAACGCCTATTTTACTGGATATTAAAAACTCGTTGAAATGCATTTTTCATATTTATACATTCTACTGCTCAAATAACTGCGTGCATTACATTATGCTTTGCAGATTGTAAATTTCTTTGATTAGATACAAAAAAGAGTATATAATGTTATTTAAATCATGCACTCTAGTAGAGTATTATTAAGATAATTCAATAGTTTACGCATTTTTTTTTATATAGACGGTATTTCAGCAACTTGAAGTTTTTGCTGTGCTATTTTGATGGATGGTTACATGATCTTGGAGACAAGGGTGCTTTGAACTCTAAATTTATTGGTCCGGAGAAAACTCGTCCCGTCTTTTATTACAGTGCCTTTAACAACCAAACTCTGAAATATATTTCCTCTTCGAGTTAGTTATTGAAATATTTTAACTTCTGTCATCATTGTTAAAGAGAACCGCAACATATTCCCCTTTCAGAAACCATTCTGAAGATTTGATGATAGTCTTTCTGATTGATATTTAGTGAAATTTGTTTTCTAGCTATTATTGCAATTTATATACGTACCATCCTTGTTGTATTGGATGTCGCTTTTTTTTTCTTATAGTTTCCATTGACATCATCGGTAGTCTTCAGTTGAGATGCTGGCGGTATTGACGCACGCGCTGTAGCCGGCGAATCACAGTGATTTTTGAGTGGGTGTCTTAGACACACAGTCAAGTTTTTGCATCGGAGGTATATACAACCCGTAGTTCAAGGCTGTACAGCCATCTAGTGACTATACTCAACTGGCTAGTTCCTTCAGAAAATCTCACCTCTCATCTTTTTGAGAAATGGGTTTTCTAGCCAGTTGTCAAGGACACCAATTGACCTTGAATTATAGAGGCTATTCTAACTCTCGATCTGTCCTTGCGGCGAAAACTCCTTTGGACATTTTTGTAATGCTTTCAACAACGAAGCTGAAAAGAGTTTCCCGTTTGGTTTAACTATTAATTTACTTTAACTCCCGCCGTGTTTGTTGAAGACAGCCACCATAAGATCATGAATTGAAATAGTCATTTAAGCATAAAATCGAATGTCTTTTTTTTTTTATCTAAAATTACAATCGAATTGAATTGGTTTGATTTAGCGTTACATTAGGACGTGGTTAGAGAAGTACATTGTAATTTTAAGTCATTGGGAAGTGACAAGACTTTGTCTGACCTTTCATAGTTTCTCCTAACTATAGCATTATATGGAAGGAAAGCCTTGAAACTCAGTTTCATTTAGAGAGTAGTAGTTCTTGTTTTGCATATATATATGTCATTAGTTGGATTATGATTTAAAATTGCAGTTCGACTTTACCTTCAATGGCCATGTAAGTCGAGAACATCAACATTTTCATAAAATATTACAAATAATCATAAGGTCAGAATTAAACCTAAGATGAAGTGACACATGCCGTGATAAATCAGTTTGATTTTCCAACTTACTTAAAAATATGAAACATTTTTACTTTCGTATATATGCAAAAATTGTGACCCTGCATTTCTACCCGACTCTTGTGCCATAACTCAGTCAAATATAACTAACACTAAAAGTCAATAACCTACAAAAAGAGACACTATATAAATCTCACATAACTATTTATTAGACAGTCTAGTAGTATAATGTCTGAGGGATATGTGTCTGAATAACAACCTGGATAGATTCTTCGATTCAACTAATAGCGAAAAAATAGTCTCAAACCAAAATTTCTCCAATTGAGGCTGACTTGATTTCTCGACTCCACTACGACCACTATCACCCATAACAATTCTTGATATCGTCTACCACTTGTAAGGCATATACTCAATGCTAGTGCCACTCGGCCTCAATCATCAAAATTTCCCTTTGCTTGTATACTGTCCTATCTAGCTCATTTCACTTTATTTATACCTGCTTCTAATTGAAATAATCACGTTTCATTTGGGTTCGGAAGAAATTGTTTGTTTCGTGCAATCAATCTCAATTAAGTCCCTAAGTTTAGTAGAGAGAAAATCGTGAATACCCCAACACCACAAAATGAGTATCAAAAAGTTGGAATTGTTTTCTACACTAATAAATTTGGTAATGTTTGAGACAAAATTTATGTAAGGCGCTCTTGTAAGAATTAGCTTCCTTAAAGGTGCGCGCGAAGAATTCAAATTGTTCGATTAAGAGTTTATGTTGACTTTCGTTAAATTCTTAGTATGTTACGTATTTCTTCATCTTATGATTTTCGATTAAAATACATTTACGCAAAATTCGAGTCTTAAGAATATATGATACTTGAAACTGATAGTATTTTTATAGGATTAAAACACAATAATAGTTCGTGAAGAAAAGTTCATACTCGTCTCTCAATATGCTAGCTCAAAGAATTCTAATACAAAATGATTTTAAATAAAATAATTTTTGTACTTTAATTACAGAATTTAAAAATTGAAAGGATGAATAGAAATCGAAAATAAGATAACAAGAAAGGTTCAAAGAAATAAATGTGAAATTGTTTCAAACAAACAAATAAGAATAGTGGTATTAGTTGTTACGAGGCTAGGAAAATTTAACTTTCATTATAAATAAGAATTTATGATGTCGTGCTTATTTATCTATTCTAAGATAATAAATAAATAAGAATTTTGTTTACTGTCTTGAAATAGTAGAACAATAACCAGAAGAAAATTAAAAATAATAATAATAAAAAAAAATAAAGAGCCTTATGTCATGATAAATTTTTCTCATTTGTGTTAAGCTTGAAAAATGCTTTATATACTTTTTTTTTTATTTTGCATTGAAATCACTCGGAAAGCCTCCGGCATTTTTCACGAAATCTATTGAATCTTTCACTAAAGGACTTATAGAATCTCCTTAGTTAATCCTTGTTGACGTGTTTTGAGAGGCGTTTCATTTTCTTTCCGTCATACGTATAAAAATGCCCATAATCAGATTCTATTCAAGAATTTCAAATTAAAATTTTCTTTTGTACATTAATGGACAGCAAAATATGAAGAACGATATACTTACTTGTTTCCGTCAAAGTAATGACAAATTTATTCTTTTTTCTTTTGACAGGGAGTCTCTCTTCTTACATTTTCACTTTAGTTTTATAATTTTTAAGATTAAATTACTTATTACTCTGGAAAAATTATGAAGCTGTTAATCTTATTGTCATTGTATGTTCTTTAAGACATTTCATATATGTTATTAATCTTTTAAGAGGCGATAAGTCTAATTCTCTCTCTCTCCAGAGTAATGTTCCAATATTTTTTTGATTTCATTGTTTGAATATATATAGACTCTATTCTGCAGTATAATGAAGTTTAAATAAATATTTAAAGCCCCTAAATTCTATGTAAGAAGCTGATTTGGTTATAATTGAAAATCTACTACAAACACAAAAAATATATTTATTAATCTTATTTATATATTGCATTTATCCCCACTACTCACATAAATACTAATAAATTTCAGACATTTCAGTTGCAATTTTTATTTTTCTGCATAAGGGTGATCGAATATAAGCTTAAATATTAATATAGGACCAATTACAAACCGATTGACTTTTATAAATAATATTAATGAACCAAATTCTTTTTACATGGTTTCAACAAATATAAACTGTTTAAGCAGAGGAAGAGGGTAGAGACAGTATCCCTGAAAACGAATATTTTTTAATGAATTTAACGTCATATTTAAATCAGAGAATTAGAAAAGTGTAAAGTTATATATCTAAGTTGAATTTTCAACTGCCAGAAAATAACCCTGAGAATTCAAAAAAATCACAAGGCTGTATTGAAAAGTAATGCCTTCTTGAAGTAACTTTTTAATGTATTTTCATGATTTACAACACTCTTGTGGTATTTGAAAAGCTTTTAATATACTTTTAGTGTAGTTCAGTTTTTATTAACGTCGCACTAAAAGCAACACGAGGGCTATTGGTGACAGACCTCATAATTTTGAACCATGATCAAGTGACGAGGACGACACCTGATCTGGCACTTCCTCTTTTAACTTCCACACCACGCATACGGGAGGACTTTGGGGCCCTACAGATTTTCCATGCATAAGCCCCAGCTACACGGCGGGTTTTTAGCGGCCAAGATTCGAAATCGCGACTGAACGAAAACCGTCAACAAAGAATCCGAAACCATAACCACTAGGCTACCGCGGCCACTACATGTATGCTTTGCGTCATGCATATATTTTCTGTGTTCTCAGAAGGCGTTTGTGGGCTGAAAAGAAAAAAATATGTCGACTCTAACAGAGACGTGGTTAATGCTGCGGTGCATAACCAGCCTTGCTGAATATGCACCGCAAGGCTGATTATGAGATTTTAAGGCCCCCAAAGATGAAAGTGCACCTTAAGCGACATCATTTTGTGGCGTTGGGCTATTCGCGGTATTCTCTTTACTAACCTTGGTGACTTTTATTAAGATTGATTACTAGAAACAACAATTTCTTCCTAACCAAAATGAAACGTCATTAGATAAATTAGAGGCAGGTAGAAATAAAGTGAAGTGGTTTAGATAGGAAAGTATATAAGCAAAGTAAAATTGTGACAATAGAGGTCGAGTGTCACTAGCGTTGAGTATATGCCTTACAGGTGATAGACGAGATCAAGAGTTACTACGAGTGATAGTGATCGTTGCGAAATCAAGAATCAAGTCAAGTTCAACGGTGAAAGTTTTGGTAAGACACTCTTAATTCGGGATTAGTTGAACGGGTGCATCTATCTAGCTGTTTTCTTGGACAGCAAGTATTCCTTAAACATTATATTATAAAGTTGATAAATAAACAGTTGTGTGAAATTTGACTGGCGTATCTTTGCGTAGGTTATTGACTTTTAGAGTTAGTTGTATTTGATTGAATTATGGCACTCAAGAGTCAAATAAGAATATTTATTCGCTACAATTTCCGTTCTAGATGTTTCTAGAGGCGTGATTAATGTAGCGGAGGGATAATCAGCAGGACATATTCACTCCAAAAAATGAAAACGCCTTTTAAGAGAAATCACTTCTAGATCATTCTAGAGATGTAGAAAACGCAACAAAGCACTTTCATCGCCAATGATGAAAACAATTCGTATGGAATATCACTTTCGTTCTGACAGCATCGTAAAAGCTTCCATTTAAATCCTGATTCCTACAACAACTACCGGAATTCGTTGTCGAGTTTTTCCGGCTATACATGCGTTGTAAATATGTGGACAGAAAAGAGAATAATATAATCCTTTGGTGGATGAGAATCGAGAAAATAGTTACGTTAACAAATAAAATATTGTGTCATGGAAGACATTACTTTTTAATCAAGCCTCATACAATTGGCGATTATTGGAACAAAAATAAGCTTTAGTAAACTCTGTAACACAGATTTACGACGACATAAATTCAACTTCTTCATAAATTGTGTGCATAAAAATATACTGTCATGATTAATCACAAGTGAGTTTCCCTAAATACACCGCATAATGTCAAACTAGCTACAAGAGGTTTTCTTTAACAATAAATATGAATAAAAATAATGTTTGTCGCGTGATGAAAGATTCGTCAGTACGCAAATTCACACCAAACACGGCGTTAAAAAGTTTACTAAGATTTAATCGGGTCAAAGGAAACTCATTACAGGTGTTCCATTTGCATCGTCGAATGAAAGAATAATCTTAAGATCTCATTAAAGTACTAATGAAAATACTTTTCCAATCCTCTGTTCAAAGAATTTCGCAATGAATTCTTGGAAAATATTAATTTATAAGATGTATTCTCATAAGCCAACGATACTCTTCCTCTTTCGTTAAAACATTTTACGAACACATTGTATATAACATAATGTTATATAATTGCAAATATTCATGTTTGCTTAGCATATCGTTTATTCTATATTCAGAACTGGACAATCTTGAAAATTCGAATACGGGTATTCTAATATGGCAGCTTAAAGGTAGAAAATAAATCATCAATGCTTTCATGAATAATTGTTCGAGTGGGAATCATTCGTATTCGCGATAAGCTTAACAATCTCAAAGCATTCATTTATTAACAAGATGGATTGTATTTGCATTTTTAACTTTCAGTTAGTTAATATTCAGTATTGCTTGCATTCACGGTCGCTTGGAATGTGAAATAAAATAAATAATCTTTCAATGTGAATGTTGAGGTAATCAAAAGGTATAGATGTAAAGAATATTGAAAAAAATTTGTAATGAAAAGAATGCATTCCTTTAATTTAAATACGTTTGATAGAAGGAGAAGAGCATTTAATGTCATAACCTCGTGCAATTTCAGAACACAAACCAATGATGAGCAAAAAATTATTCTTGTATTAGATTCAGATTTTACAAACGTATAAAGAGTGGCAAGTTTTTAAAAACTCATATTTATTCGAATATATCTACATTTATTCTATTCACTTCGTATTTTTAAACTCTAATGCCATATAGATATATCAAATTAAGAACTTCGTATTTTTTGAATATTTTCATACTTAGTTGATATTTTTTTTCATTAACGATACACTTAGAAGCAACACCAAAGCTATTGGCGGTTGACCCCTTAATTCTGCACTTGTGTGAAGAGAAGGACGCAACACTGGAATTACATACCACAGTTTAAAACTTCTACACCATCTTAACATGAAGACATTGAGCCTCAACAGATTTACCATAAATCAGCCATGCAACTTGTACGGGTATTTAGTGGAATCAGGAACCGAATTGTCTATCCAAAAGAAACAAGTCCAGTCATGCCCATATGACTATTACGGCCTTGATTGATTCTAATAATTCGTAATTCATTTGTGTGTATGTTTACATCGTGAGAAAAAAAAAGGAATTTCTTAAAATTATATTTGGATCTTATATAATGCTAAAAATGTATCACAAATGTAGTTATATTGTTAAATGAGACGACATTTATGAATATCATTTTGCTTCTCTATCGATTCGGGAAAAAAACTACATACTTTGAAAAGTGCTTTGGTTATATGAATCAAAACTATACATAATCTTTTAATAATTAAATGATAATGTATGTTATACATCCTATCCGATTTCTCTCCCTCTCTCTCTCTGTATATACATAGATAGATAGGTAGATAGAGATAGACAGAGAAAACTTCAAAATCTAATTATTATTCATAAAAATTAAATTAAGTTTCAAATAGGGGGTCTAACATATTTCTGGAATGAAATTTTAGCCCGCTTTTGAAAGTAAAATATTGGTTACGAAGATATAAAAAAAGTTAAGATGATAAAATCTGATAAATAATCTCATATGCATATTTCTAATGCTTCAGGGCATATGCATTAAATTTGAAAATAGATCTTCTAAATACCTTTGAATCGAATTTATACTCATTTTACGAAAGAAAATAACTCAAATACCTTAAAAGGAAATCATTGTAAGAGGGAAATCTTTATTTTCATCCTTTTTTGAGCCCGGCAGTTTGTCACTACCGTTCTAATAAAAGAGAGAAATCTGTATACAATAAAGATACTTTCATATTAAACAGATTTCTGCATTCTATATCTTGATTCTATTTCGGCCAATCTAATATACATATAAGCCTACGAACGAAACTTTAAAAATGGAAGTATCAGCTGTACAAAGTTTATACCTTACTTTGATTGAATTTCTCTGTAGATGGTTTGGTTGCCACATCACATAAGAATTGACGAAATAAAATTCTGTTGAAACATCTTGATGTTCGAAAGGAAAAAAAAAGACAAAAAGGAAAAACGATAGAATATAGGTAAAGTGAGAAGCTTTAAGAATTGGAAACTTTTTTTTTTATCTAATCCTTCTGTGACTACCGTTTCCATTTTTCATCTTTCGTAATTTTTTAAAGAAAGTTTTAATATTAACTTCTTTTGAGACAGATACAATTGCTTACTTCTCTTTAGTTATTTTGGATGTTTTGTTTTGCTCGAACTTACAGATTGCCTAACATGTTGAATTTTTCGAAAAGTCTTGGGACCGTATTCTCCAGGAAAGAATTCCAGCTGCTTGGAAATATTTTGAGTAATATGAAGATTGGCATTATCATTGTAAATGTAAGACAGTCCATCTTCACACATCAGGAAGGCAACTTATGGTAACAGCTGCAGTGCCCTATTGTATTCCAGGTGTCTAAAATCACTTTAGTATTCAGCAACAGTTATAAGCAAGAATATCAATAGCCACCAAGTAAAGTAGAAGATAATACTCTATACCATTATATCTGGAATGGATATTACGAATCTCTTTAAGCAAAATAATTTTAGAAACGTTAATTCTACACACTGCTGAGCAATTAGTATCTGCAGTTGGCACGGAATTCATTGATGAATACTAACGTGATTTCAATCAGCAGGCAGCAAAAAGAGCCCAACGCCATATAAAATGTAATTAGTGATTTCCAGTGTCTATTCAACAGTCATTTTAACACTAGAATTACCGAGGTTGGTCATCTGTGACCCAAGACGGGAGTTTTCCTCGTATAATAAAATTAAACTTTCTAACTTTTTGACTTTTCCTAAATATTCTTTCAAATGTCTCAAAACGAATTTAATTGTATTCTAAGGAATACTTTTTTGTTTATATGTCTGTATACCTAGAACTATCATAGGTTCAGACCTGACCCGAACAAAATAATTGCCTTTTATTTCGACCAGAATTTAAATTCTACATTTTTCAGTTATAAAATATAAGTATAAGGAGATGTATTACACTTACTTTTGCAAAAGGGTAAGAATGAGAAGAGGGCGTGTCCACACACCTGGCCTTTACATGGTAGGTAAATGTGTGAACACTTGTGGTTGAAAACTATTGTATTGGAATGTTGTAGAATGTTCTTATCTATGCCATACGATAGAAACTATGCTTAAAGAACATTTTCTCTGTTGTAAATTGAGCAGAAGGAAAACAAATTAGTGGCATTCCAGTTTTGCACACGTTTAGTGATGGCATCCAGAAGAAGAAGTCTTTCGAATTAAGAAGCTTTGAAATCGCTAAATGAGCTTTCAGAAAATGATTCTTGAGGCAAAAATACATTTGTTGATGATGAAAGTTTTGTAATAAATTACGAAAGAAATATTGTGAAAAATGTCCATTGAATTTCATCGTCTGAATCCAGTTCAAGCGACAGTGAACTGAATGAAAATATTCCAAGTAAACATAGTTCAGGAATTCATAAAACAGCAAAGAATTGTAAAAGTCTTAAGAAAAAATAAAAAATAAAGGAGATCAATCATCTCTTCAAAGTGTTTGGAAGAAGGGAAAGATGGAATTATATGGAAAATATGACAGCAGTGTTCAATTTCTTTTGGTCGACGACCTGTTCAAAATATTCCATAAGAAATTCTGGGATCCATACCATATTTCAAAAGAAATATTGGTAATCTTAGGTTAGTATAGCTTTATCTCAAAACAGGACGAAATATAAGTGACAGATATTTTTCACATCTCTAAAATTTATAAAAAGCCTAAAAATTGGTTTGAGCTATGTCGGAACAATCAAGCCATAAGAGATGTTCCAAAGTCCTTGAAGGAAACGACAAAAAAGAATTATATTCAACTACCTTCATGACACATAACACTATTCTTGTTTCTTGCCAATGTAAAAAAAACCCATGCAAATGCCCTTCTTAGCACATTGCATTCTTCATTAGAAAATACTCAAAATGAGAAGAAATCTTCTGAATTTATAAATTTATACAATTCCGCAAAATTTGGGGTAAATGTTGTAAATCAGATGGCAAGAAAATATTATGTCAAATCTGAATCAAGGAGTTGTCATATTCATGTTTTCTTCAATATCTTATATCTTGCGGTAACTAATGCATGAGTAGTTTTTAAAGAGACAATACTCTCTCATCTGAACAGAAGAGACTATATTCTAAAATTAATAGAGGAGTTGAGAGAGAAATATATTGTAAAAAAAAACCAGAAGTTATTTGACGACAAACTACCCCAGAAGTTTGAAACAAATAAAAACGTTGCCAAATAAAGCAATGAAAAGACAATAAATCTAATGTTCCATGAGAAAAATATTCAAAATTTATATGGGGATTATGTACAGCTAAAAAAGAATCAAAGGCTATAGCATTCTGTGGGAAATGTTTCGAGAAAAAATAGAATAATATAAGTAAAATGTCATGCATATTTAGTTTTTATTGTGACTTAACATCTTATTAATCTGTAGAAACACATTATGAGATTTAAATTAATTCATATATACGTTATTGAAAAGAGATTTTTACATTTAATTTTATACAATCTGCCAAAATTTTAAAGCATATATTCTGTAATTAGAAACTAATTTTTTATGATAATTTCCTTTTAAAAAATTTCATATTATATAATATCCTAGAAGCTAAATTTCATTAAAAAAATAATTAAAATCATTGTACTAATCATGAAACACTTTATGTTTCATGTGTATTATTATAAAAATTAAGAATAACATGACCGAATGCTCCTATTGTGTGATGTAGACGTTTGGAAAGGGAGGGGCTACTATTGTCCTTTGAGCGGGGCCCGAAATTACGAGGTCTGTTGCCAATAGTATATAACGCTTTTGTATTCAAAAGACCGAATAACTGAACAAACTTTGCCCTTGATGGAATCGCAAATCAGAAGTTTCGCAATGACTGCCAAGTCAAGACTCAAGGTCTCAGTCATATGCATGCAGGCGTGTTTGGAAATGAAACAAATTACAAAAACAACAATATTGCCAACAGTCGCCAAAACAGTTTTCTTGAGTTTCAAGCCTTACTTTTGCGATTAGCTAAGTATGCTATGATTGATGACGATAATACAATGATAGAAGTAACAGAAATAGTAAATTATTTAAAATGGCGAAAATAACTTTTGATGTTACATGAATTGAAAAATAAATATGATGAATGCTGTACTCATATCAAAGCCTTAAGTTATTTAACCAAACAATTCATTGCAGCTGAAAGAAATGTGCTTGAGTTTAATAGTTCTTAAGTAACTGGAATATTAATGTTTTCATTAAATTCTAACATTTTATTACTTTAATTGTAATTAATCTCATCACACAGAACAACCACACCAACCATTTTATATCAAAAATATAAAACTTGGCACTATACATGTAACCAGAAAAATAGATTTCGAAAGCATAATTAAATCCGATAGTGAATTTCTCAATGACAAAAATTTAGTGTAAAACATTTTACAAATCGGCTTTAATTGAGAAATACAGAATAATACCTTTCATGCACATGAATTTCATTCATTCACACTTTTAATATTTTTCATGTTACATGAGGTAATGTCTTTATTGTAACTATTAATAACTATTCTGTCCTGTCAAATAATTATTTTTATTTCTGGAACGTAATGTTTATACTATAGAATTTCTATTTTCCACCTATATTTTATAAATTTGAACGCAATAATAATGAAGGATTCTGATGAATTAAATTTCCTCTCTCATTATTGAAAATATTTTTAATTTTTTTTAAAGTCCAGAAAATTCCAAAAAGAATAATAAAAATGGAAGTGAAAATGCTCTTAAAAATCGCAATCAACATAAAATTTCTCAAAAATTATAATTATTTACTGCTCTTTCAGACACTTTTTTCTGTTTAAATGGATAAAATAGCATAGGTTTATAATGGAAAGTAAATATTCCGTAGGATTACACTTTTGTTAATGAAATCAGAGTGTTCTGTAGATCGGTGCCTTAAGGCTCCCGTGTTCCAGACATTTTGATTTCGTGAACTAATGCTAATACTTTCGAATTTGTCTAATAATCTAAAAATTTTCCATTTGAATGCAAAAAAGTGTATATGAAAGAACAAAAAATAATGAAAGCTTCTTCAGAATGACATTTTTCCTCCGAATTTTAAAAACAATTTTTTCTCTATTTATCTGGTACTTAAAAATATTCTAAAATATTTTCAAAAATAGAAAAGAAAATTTAATTCCTCAGAAACGTGCTTTATTTTTAACATTTTTGGATGCACTTTATACCATTCAAATATATATAAAAAAGTAAAGATGAGAGAACGGTAGGAAAAAAAAAATTCCACAGGATTAACATAACCTTCACGAAATCAAAATGCCGATAAATAGGAGCCTTAAACAACATTTTTCTTTCCTATCAATATGAAACTTGTTGCATTAATTATGTTATGTATGATATCCTAATAAAAGAGCAAATTACCTGCGCTGCTACCATAATAAAAGCACATATGACATACCTTCCTCAGGTATGTCTCAGGTACAAGTATTAATAGCTAAATAGCCCCACGATTTACCTTACAGTTAATCAAGAAATACGATACCGTAGGAAAAAGAAAGCATTTTCGATAAAAAAAAAATAACAGCGAAAGTTACGGAACAATTCTTAGTTCAACCAGAAATAGAGATCAAATTGTTCGCTAGTATTTTTCTGCTAATCTAGCAGAAATATTATCTTAATCAGGTATGACTGCTACATACATTTCTTCTCTGTTTGATGAATACTGTTTCTTGTAATCTTTCTTTCCTTCTGCTAGGAAATATGTACTCCGGTATGTGGAGCTAATTGATTGATGTATTCCGATAGTGCTTACGGTTGCAAGCATTTTATTGCTCCGTGTCAAATACAATTATTTACTTTCGTTGCTCTATTCCTTATTAAATGCTATACGAAAAATGTTACATAGAAGTACATGCAAATACGTTTAAATTTCAGCTAGATTTCCTTTTATTACTAAGTAATAAATCAATATCAAGTAAATAAATAGTTCGGCTAATTATATATATATATATATATATATATACAGAGAGAGAGAGAGAGAGAGAGATCACAAGAGTAAAAAAGACTTTATATCAAGAATTTTGAAACATTTTTTGAAAACTTATAAAAAAAATATTTTTTTTTTGAAAAATATAAAAAGGAGAATAATATGTTTAGTATTGTAACAGGCTTTAGACAGTTAAGTTGGGTTATTCTAAAAATATGGAATATTTATATCAATCAATCAGAATTTGAATAGTTTCATTTTAATCAAACAATCGGAGGTTTACTTTGCCGCTGATTTCATTCATGGAATAAAGAAGCTACGCTTGCATATTGGTGTGATATTGTGTAGAGTTTATTCATTTTGTGAATGTTTTATTATTGTAATGTATGTTTTATTCTTAAAGAAATATTTTAAAATTTTTGTATCAGGTAACTCATTTTTTTCTGCTAGTTATTTTGACTTGTTTAAAAATGTTGTACATTTTATATTTATATAGCAATGCCATTGGTAAGTATTTTATATTTCATGCTTTAGTTTGCTTAACTTTGTGATTAATTCTTGGTTAAACTAACATAATATTACTCATTTTAGTTGAGGTTTTTATTTGATGCTAAAATATTTTAGATGATTAGATAAGTGTAAATTGGTATTTTATAGTGAAATTGAAAATCTTTTCTATGTTTTTTTCCTATATTTTTCTGTGGTTGAATTTTTGAATTTGCTGATTTTCTGTTTATTTCTAGCTTTTTATAACATAATACACTGAAGTAAGATGGTTAGATCTGTAATTATTGGTATAAAAATTCATTATTCTATTCCAAGGTATCAAACAGTTTTACATTACATTAAGATACATTATTTAAATTTTACTACATTTTGGCTTTTTTTTGCTACTTTGCTTCATTTTAAGTTATTTGGTTGTTTAATTTTCATAAATATTGATTTGAAATTTGGTTATTTCATTAACTGTTTAGTTTTTTTCATCTGAGTTGTTTTGCATTGGATACTCTTAGAATGTTTTATATTAGTGAAATTGTTCTGTTTGTGTCTGTTTTATATACATATATGTATATGTGTGAGTGTGTGTAAAGACTTTCTCTTAAATAGCTCTACTTGATTATGTTTACTAAAAACATGCGAAGCCAATTTCATTTTCAAGTAATTATTTTATTGAAGTGGAGAGAGAGACCACCAGAGCGGGAATTACACAGCTCCGCCGTTGGATACAGATTATGAGACCAAGAGTGTAAAAGTAAGAGTGAGCAAGAGAAGGCGTTTCGCTGTGTTTTTAGTTATATAGCAGGGAAATTTCACTATAAACGCCATAGACCATGGGGTATGGATGGAGGGACTTCGAGGGAATCTGAGTTCAGACCTAAATTCTGGTAGGGATCATCCCTACAGGTCTGAAAACGTGGGAATAGCTGATATTTCAGATTTTAAGAGGGCGTGATTTCATAAAATAAAGTTAAAAAGGAAGGATATCAGGAAATAAGAATAAACACTATACTTTTAAATGAGAATATGAGAAAAATTAGGAAATTAAATTATTATAGTGAGAAACTAATTGGAATTAAAGTTAAATCCTTACATATATATATATATATATATATATATATATATATACATACATGAATTTTCAATAATTGTTATACTTTATGTTACTATTACAAAACATTTTTTTTTTTACCTAAGATGCATTTATACCTAAAATGCATCAAGTGAAAGAGTGCCATTTTTCGTAATTAATATTTGACATATCTACGTATTTTAACTAGGTAAGGTATTTCTTGATAGTAAAAATAATATTTATTCCTTAGTAGGTTGAAAGAGACTTAAAATTATAGTATTTCTTTGAATGTACTTTACTTCTCATATATATTTTAGGATTAGTTAGAGACATTTTTCAATTTTTCGGCTTTAATCATTTTTATCATAAAGTAATTTGCTGAGGCGGATATGGGGTTTGGATTCACAAAGCCTTTTTATTATACATTTCAGACAGTAGCTAGAAACGACACACACACACACACACACACACA
>BMAW01037780.1:54258-73868 GCA_019974015.1 Nephila pilipes
AATGCATTTAAAAAAAGATGTACATTTGTGCAAAATTTTCAGCAGTATCTATCTATATGAATAGCATGATTTGAATATAATATAAAAAGCAAATATTAATAAATTAATTTTAAGTAAGTAGATTTGTTTGATGGACGTTTATGGTTTTTCCATTAATTCCCAACTCAAAGGTCCGTTTAACATAACCAATATTCTTCATTATTAAAACCACTTTCAGATAACGAGGTAGATATCTGAACTAGCATCCTACTCTTGATGCCAGCATCACGATCACGTCAAGTTTTCGTGCATCGACACAAACAACGTGCATCTTTTCCACTACATGGAAGTCTTTGGAAGTGTTAAACGCGAGTTACTAAACTATAAATCACGCACACACAGAGAAACTATCGGTACCCTAAGTACTGAAAGATAAATTTACATTAAAAAACATGTATACAATACTATTCTGGATTTATAAATGATAAAAATAAAATATGAAATCGTACTATGTACGAAAACAAAATGGGGATTCTTATTTGTCCAAAACAGAAATGTTTACTAGGAACAAACACTCACTAGAGCTACAAACTCAAAATATCCATAAAATAGTCTAGCTTTAAAATGGTAAAGGTAAAAAATAACATATTGACCAATATTTAATATTTGTCCAAAAACGAAATGTTTACTTCGAACAAACACTCACTAGATCTACAGCCTCAAGACATCCGTAAAATATTCTAGCTTTAAAACGGATAAAGGTAAAAAATAAATTAAAATTAAAATATGGAGTGTAATTTCTAGAAAATGAAAATGTTCTTCAGTCAAATAGTGATTGGATGAAACTATTAATGAAAATTTTTCAAGAAATTGATTTATCTTTTTTTACCAAAATTCAGATCACAATAATCTGGCTAAATATTTAGTTGTGACGAATCTCAAGTTACAAAATTGATTAGATTATGTTGAAGTTTTAATTAAATTTCTTAATTTCAAAGCGAATAATAATTACTTCTCATGCGTGATGAATGTAGAAATGTTTGTTTTTAGTTTTTTCATTGTAGGTGATAGAAAATTAGATATAGAAAAGTTGTTACTTGTATTTACCTGAATTTTATTATTTGCTCTATTTCTATTATTTTTATTTCATTTTATGAAATTTCCTAGAATCGAATTATTATTGAAACTTATTTAAATTAATTAAGAGATTAAAAATATTAGTATGTGTTTGAGAGAGAAATAGAGAGAGAGAGAGAGAGAGAAAGAGACTTCTTAATAACTTCTTCTTCTTGTTTGAAGCCTTTCAACTTACTAAACTAAACAACTCTATTCTTTAATTTACATTTTTTTCGTTTTTACTGACAAACTTTTCTTTCCATTTCTGATTTGTAGAATCACATTTTCTTTACTTTTCTTAACAGTATTGAACTTTTAGTAACAATACCTTGATAGTTATTTCTTAACTTAGCTTACTTTCACTTTTCTTTTTAATTTCAGACCAGAACAGAATTACAAATTTTGAATTGATAGCAACATTTCCTATATTCCTTTAAATACTGTCGCGTTACCTTCATGATATAGGCAGTTTACTGTTAACATAACTAATCACCTCGCGATACTATTAAGTTAACTGTTGTATTACTTTGTCTTAAATCCTAAGACAAAGAACAGACCTGGTTGTAGAACAACAAATTTATTAAGTACTACACTCATCGCATTACTGTGCGATCCCCACTCACGAGTGTTAACTTGCTAGCTAACCCACTAATATTGACACTAAGGGAGTTATGTCAGTGTAATCTTACACTCGCCTCTTAGAAGACGCTCTCAACAGGCAGGTGTTAAACATTGCAGATAACACGATATCACTTGAAAATTTTAAACTTATCAATTTCTTTACTTCGTTAGGGAATTAAAGAAATCAAAACTTGATTAGAAGTAGGAATCAAGAAATAATGAAACATTTCACCTTTTGAAACCCTTTAACTGTTTTGAAAACCCCTTGCAATTTTCTATATGTATATGTTTTTTTTAACTTGCATTGTTGTAAATAAGTTTTATTCTTGCTGTCAATGATTTTCAGAATTGATAGATATTAATCTCCAAACTATCAATTTTTGTTCAAAGATTGCCTCTACAAGTATGGATATCTAATCGAAAAAGAAATTATCAATAAATTTAAGAAAAAAGAAATTTAAGATAGTTAAAATTTTAATGATATTGAAAGCATTCTAATAATATATTTCAAATAAATTCCACCAATATTTTTTTTATACAATAAGAACTGCTTATAATGATAAACAATTTTCATTTGGAGCTAAATTTTTTCTTAAAAAAATTAGCACTATATTTTGATCTTTTTATTTATCTGACTGTTATCGAGTTTCATAATTATTCTTATAGCTTCTATAATATCTGTTTGTATATTTAAATTTTTTACGCATATTATTTTGAATTTATTGGATATTTTTTTTATCTCTACACTTTAGTCCATATATATAACCAGATCGTACAATAGCATTAATTAAAAAAAAAAACTTTTTTCACATATGTAAATATTCTTTCTAATATTTATAATATGATAGTAGAAGAAATGAAATTTATACATAATGAAACAATTTACTGAACAACTAAACCAAATCGTATAGTAATGGTTTTAATAAGGATATTATTTCTCTCACAATAATGAAAAGAGTAACATGTTTAAAAATTAATTTATATGTTTATTGATTAAAATTGAGCTTCTGACTATTATTGGTATTTTTCTAACTTGTAAATGTGTTCCGTAGAAAGAAAAGCAGTTATACGAGTTTGTTTATATTAGCTATTTTGTTGACCTTTTAATATTAGAATTCTCTATCCGTAGTTAACTAAGAATTACATTGAGATTGTGTTATTCATTTGACTTTAATTTATAAGTTTCTAGATCGCTTGCTATTTGAAAATCGGTAAGAGTAAAGTCACTAGTCAAGGCGCAGACGATTTCTCCTACGGGGTTCACATCAGGAATGAAAAGCTAAAATTGGAACTTCAGTCTAACTGCATTAACTCGTGGTAGTCGGAGTCCATAGTTATTAAGTCACGGGATAAATGAGTCACGATTTACACCATAAATATAAATTGAATGATAATACAGAGTTATTAAAAATGATTCATCAGGTTTCATATTTTAAAAATAAACGACGCAGAATGATAATATATTAATACAAAGAAAAAATGGGAAAGTTTTGTGCTGTGAGAAATAGATGTTACAAGTATGCCCTTCGTGAAACTATGCTGTTTCACGAAAGCTGCTTAGAAGTTTCTCAGAGGCAGAAGTAACAATGGCGTCCGTGGAACAGAAATTTTTTTGTGACCTGTCGTTTGCACGATGTGGATCTACAATCACATTCAGCGCGAAATTTCGTAATAAGTAACGAATTAATCTACCTACGGTTCAGAGTATTGGAAGGCGGTCTCATCAATTTGTGAGCAATGGATGTTTTTGGAAAGGAAAAGTTGAGGTCTATACCGTCTTAAAACTATACATGTAACTAAAGGAAATTATATCGCAAACATTTGTAAAAATCTTCCATATTTTTCCTTTATATTTATTCTTTATAATCATCCTTCTTTATCTACATTTTTTATCTTCTTTATAAATTTTATTTCAATTGCCTTTTACACACACACACACACACACACATATATATATAAATTTTGTGTCACGTTGTTTGTCCGCGATGAACTCCTAAACTAATGAACCGATTTTAATAAAATTTTGCACATTGTGTGCAGTTTGGTCCAACTTGAGAGGTAGGGTGGTTTTTATCTTAATATAAAGTCACGATATTTCTTATTGCAAATTATTTGTTTAATTTTTGCTTTTAGGATCTGCCGATTGGCAACATCCAATTTCTTCAAAATGTGTAGCAACAATATTGTGTTTACAAAGCTTAAACTATGTTTACGATAGTACTCATTTCAAATGTTGGGATTGATTTGTTAGAAATTAATTTCAGTTAGATATTTTTGATTTTATTAGTTAGCATAAGTATTTTGTTAATATTTATGGCTAATATGAAAAATCGAAGTTCTGTTCGAATATATAAGTTTAGGGGAAACCGTTACATCAAGATTGTGGATGAGAAGAACACTGATAGATGTGTTACAACAACATTAAGTGAATCAAAACTTCAGTTATATTCAAAACCTATTGATAATTTAGAAAATATAGATCATAACATAGTAATTAATTTTAAAATTTTAAATGGGTTAAAGTCGGGAATAGGGTGTCCCTAGGTGATTAGTGACGAAACTTGGCGGTTTCCTAGATAGGTTGCCAAACTTGCGTGAATTAAGCATTGAATATATTTAGGGTTACCATAACGAATCGCCATTTAAATCATTATTGCCCCAAGGATTCGCTGAACGCCTAGGGGACATCTTATTCCCAACTTTAACCTTTAAATGATTTTATTTCCTCATTTAATTGTCCTGAGAATTTTCAAAACGGTATAAAGTTTTTTCGGCGAATCAGTATTTGGCTTAGAATCTAATTTGTTTCTTAAATGTCCAAACTGTTAATATTCCATTTGCTTTTGTACATCTCCAAAAGTGAACAAAATGCTTAGCATCCACCTTGTAATTGGTTATGGCTTGATGATTATTTGAAATCTATCTAAGACAGCTTACAGTTGTCTTGAAAAAAAGTTGGAGAATGTTTCCAGTAATGTGGCACATGAAATTATGAATGAGAATGCCACTGAGATTCACGAGAAAAATAATTTTTATAAAATTTCTCAGTGTGGTGTGTGAGTCAATGGAACATGTCAGCGAATAGGACATTTGTTTTTGAATGGATGTGTAAGGGAAGTTTATGGAAGTTTACAGGAGAAAGTTTACTCCTGTTGCCACACATTCCAATGACACCGTCAGAATCTATGATACCTTCAAAAGGCTTCAGT
This sequence comes from Nephila pilipes, assembly GCA_019974015.1. Classification (NCBI taxonomy): domain Eukaryota; kingdom Metazoa; phylum Arthropoda; class Arachnida; order Araneae; family Nephilidae; genus Nephila; species Nephila pilipes. Next base: position 59,184 of record BMAW01037780.1, read on the forward strand.
CTCCAATTCAATTAGTTTTCCCCATGACCATCAATAAGTCTCAAGGCAAAACAATGTCTATTTGTGGCTTAGACTTGGAAAATCCATGTTTTCTCCATGGGCAATTATATGTTTCATGCTCACGTGTTTGATAACCATCGAATCTATTTGTGCTAGCAAGAGACAGGATTCAAAGCTAATCGACTGTGCACCGACTGGCTTTGAATTAATTTCAAATTGAATATTTTTATAATTCAAAAATCCCCCAAAATGAATATAATTATTAAAAATAATAAATAATTTACGCTACCTACCTCATTCAAAAATTGTTATATGTAATCAACTAAGAACTTTGTAAATTACTCTTTTATTAAAAACTATACTTGAATATGAGATGAATAAAATATAAAATTCAAAATTTTATGTTGATTTGTGCTTAATATTAACATCAAGAAAATTTTCAACAATCCCCTATAAATTTTGATAAGTTAAAATCTCAATCCCGTGGGTTTTTATATTGGCAACAACGTTTTCGTCTTTATTACTAAATAATAATTTGACTGTATTGAAGAGTTTACTACGATATAATTCTAAGTATAATTTAACCACAGCAACGCGTGGCCGGGTCTGCTAGTAAATATAGTTACATACACAGAAAATTGAGTTTATTGTTTCATAAATCTATCCTCAATTGATCGATTAAGTCTATCGCCACTATCCCCCCAGTTGCTTATATTTGAGATGTTAATGAACAAGCTATCAACTTAATCAGGATATGAAATATAAATTAGAGAAAGAAAAAACACGCACTCAGAATATTCAAAACATACGAGCTAAAAATTATTCGTATATTTTGTCTTTCGCTAGCGCTTTTAAGGAATATTAAAGTAAAATGTGGCATTTTGTGTGAAATGTGAAAAATCTTGAAACAAAAGGCAAGTTATTGCTCTTATTTTTTAAAAAAATACTAAAATGAATCTAAAACCCATTTTGATCTACCATAGCTAATCATTCAAAAAATTTAATTTAATTTAATTTTAAATAACTATGCAGAACCAAATCATACAAAGATTATTCTCCGAGACATTTGGAATCTAACTTTGGAAATGTAAAAAAAAAAATTCTGTGCCAGAATGTTTTCAATTTTACGATGAATGAGTATATTTTTATTATTAGTTACAATGATTAGATAATTGATCATGACACTAAACTGTATTTAGGGAGATAACATTTATATATAAAGGTGATTATTATAAAGACCACAGATCTAAAGAAATAATTCAAGAACAACATTCGTTGAGAAAAAAATAAGTGAGTTTCTGTTTTTGAGAATATGATCTGAAAAATCAGCTTCGCATAACATTTTATACTGTTAAAAGTAGCGGAATTTGTTTAAATAATATCGCGTTTGTATACAACAGAAGAAATGCTCTGCTTATTGAAATACTTTTTATTAGTCCCAGTTGTGAATATTTTATTTTTATTTTGGACAGCAAATCTTTATTGAAATATCTTCGTTAATAATCCTTCCATTAAACTTCACGATATTTTATTCGAATGTATCAATAAGATAAGAATAAAAGGTACCAGCAATTTTAAGTGCTTTAAATAGCACAGTGTTATCACATTTTCTCTCTTCATTACTATTATATGTGTATTGATAACTTTTATTTCAAATAACTCTCTTAAATAAAGTAGACATTCAGTCAAATAAATCAACTTCCTTTCATTGAATCCAAATTAAAAAACAGCATCCAAATAAGTCTTATTATGTGCAATATCAATTTAAACTGTAAAAGAAACCTAGCTAGCTACGTAAAGATTGAGAACTATTCATTGAATACGTATAGAATATATTTATTTAATTTCTTGGTGATTTGTATGAGAGAAAGATCGCTTGCAAAGTAATTTGGATTTAGTAAATTAATCAATGTCTGCGTTCTTTGTGTAATTGAAGAAAATAGTGGAGTATTTGAGTTCGATAAAGGAAATTACAACTGAGATGTTTGAAGCAAAAGTGAAAATTCTATCGGCCAGGGAATAAAAATGGGTTTTTGCCCACATAACTGGATTGTAAAAGCATTCGTATAAACATAGAGAAAAAGATTGAACAGATCCACTTTGTTTGCGAAAGAACTTAATTAAGAGTCAATTTTGAAACTTTTCTGAACGAAGTAAGATGAATAGCAAAGCAATTTAAATTAAAAGGATATTACTTTTTATTTTATATAAAAGGAACAAGCGATGTATTTCAATCTTCTTTTGTTAAATTGCGACATTGCGTATTTAGAGAAATTTAAAGAAACTAGGCTTATTATTTTAACGTTTACGAACTTAAATGAAAATATGCTGCTCCAAATGGATGTTTTACATTTCAGACTGCTATACACTATGACACATTGTTCTGTGTAATTGGAAAATGAACTTAATAATGTTTTGCATACATCTGAATTAAAAATTTGATTTATAAATAGTAAATTTAGAATTGTGCCTTCAAATTCTTTGAAAATAAATCGGGACTTATGAAGGAATAAAATTCTAGTTAACCTTTAATTATAAAAAATAGTTTAAAATCAATAAAAGGTCTTTAAATTAAATTTATAACTGTATCAAAATTCTGTTATAATTTTTATATAGAAACATTTATGTTCATGATAATAAATTAATTTGTTTAATATAAATATTCTCGTTAATAGTTTTATAATTATTATTTTTATTTAATTATAGAAAATACATTTTCAAAACAATTCTTAACTTTTTTTCCAGTTATTTTTTTAAATTTTGTAATAAATAATCAATTTATCAGTTCTACCATCTAATTTTATGATGTGGTATATGTGTCATAAATATATAAAATTAAAAAAAAAAAGTAATGAAATATTTCTTTCTAATTCTGTAAAAGATGATTATGATATATATAATTTAATAGCTGAGTAGAAATTGTGAACCCACTGCATTTATCATTCATTATTTTCGAACAAATGTGATTTTCTTTTGTGTGTTACATTTTTACTGGAAATTAAAACTGAATTTAATAACAACTTATCATTAGGTTCTTTTTCAGCATACGTGGTATTCGGGATGGACAAATTTTTTTCATACAAAATGTTCAGTCCCCTGTCTATTTTGTATTATTCCAGAGAGGTTTATTGTAAAGCCACTAGGTGGCGCTCTTCCTTGTTAGGGGAGAATTCTTTTTGTTTTTGGTAGAATGCTATTGGATGTAAAACGGTACCGTTGTTGATTCGCATATAGTTGCGAGATCCAATATAGTTTGGATTTAATAAACTTTATTTTTGTTTAAAGGTCTGTCGTTCTTGATTAACCGAACTTTAGTTACTTATATTAGTAACCACGAAACGCATCTCACCTCCTAGCTCTTCTTAATTTTTATAAATCAATTTAAAAAAAGTTGAAACCAATAAAATCAGATTGTAAAGAATTGTCTTTGTTATGATTAAGAAACATAGTTATGTAATAATAACCAGTAACAAATCTTTAACCAATTTAATTAAGCTAAAATGTGGAGTTTATAACTAATCACGTCCTTAACAAAACTAAAATAATGAGGAATTCGATTTATTTTGCTAGCTTTGAACAATTGACTTTAAATCACTGGAGTAGTAGACTTCTAATGTCGGAAACCGAGTCAGAAATTCATGCTTAATATATCACTTCATAGTTCTCGTACCAACATAATGTTTCTTTGAATCTCTCTGATTCCTCTACCTTCTCTAATCTCCTACGATTTCTGTAAACTTTTTCTTTCATGGAAAAGCTCATTTACATGTATTACAATTGTATCACAAGGTGAGATTTTTAATTCCTGCATCGCACCTAAGTGTCTCCAGAATTTTGTTTAAGGAAAATGCGCGTGAGATGCCTTCCTACTATATAAAATATCCAAGAGAAGATATCCTACTATATAATATCATATATGTAATTCAACAAAACTGTAGCAACTATAGAAATATGCAGTTGCTTTCCGCTGTTACTTGTTATTTATTATTTTATAAAAGAAATAATAAAATACTAACAAAAAATAAATCTATATTTGTATTCTGAACATTTTTATACTGAGTCAGACTGAAATAAAAAGTGTAACACATTTGAATATCAGTAAAAATAGACTCAATGTTAGTATCAGATTTGATTTTTTAGCTCATTCTTCATAGTATTATTGGTTGTTTGATAAAGAATTACAGTAACCTTTTAAGCATCCATAATATTTCCATTTTGTAAAATGTAGTAATATTTCGAGATTGTAAGTGATTGCTTAGGGTTTAATAAATAGTTGTACAAAATATAAAAAAAATGAAGGAAAGAATTCCTCGGGCATTTTTACATTTGTTTTTTTTTTTAATTTCGTTTTTATTTATTTACTTTTTGGTGTAGTATTTGAATTGAATCTTAGTTATACACATATAGTTTAAGATATTCAAATATTATTTTGTTTCATTCAAAACTGACTCTAAATATTATTAAGTAATGGTGATATTAATGCAAGTGTTGTAATTATGTACTGTAATTGATCAAAGTGCAAAATTTAGAGAGGTACCCTATTTATGCAGTTGTTCACCATAGGGATGAAAGATAATAAAATTCATATCATGAGAATTAAAAAATTTCGATAGATAATCACCCCCACCCCCCCACACGCACACACAAAGTCTATTGAAATATAGTATTGTATTTCAACTTTCGAAAGGATTGCTTTAGACAAAATAAATTACACAATTATGAAAATAAATCTTTGATTCATATGTTTATCATTCTAAGAGAAAAAAAAATGGCAGAATGTAAGCCCACTCTGTGGTTAGTCTTCTTTCGACTGGAAAGGACATCATGGCCCCGAGATACCTTAGTGATATTTTTTTTTCCTATGGGGTATACTGACTTTGGTAAACACGAGTGACACGCTGCCGAGATCCTCCTCCTTTTTCTTATCAACTAGTTTTTTTTTTTATCTTTTTTTAAAAAAGTCTAGAATCACAATTATACCTTTTATGGGGCTGCATAGCCACATCTGACTCATGCACGATTAAATTATATCATCACCGTCGGAATGTATACAAGATGTGGCTATTAAATAACGAGACTGACTCTGAAAATATATTATTTTGATGTCATACATATTTACTTCTTATCATCTTCAACACCCTTTTTATTCCTCTACCTTTACAAATCTCCATGCGAATCTTTCATTGTTCGAAACAGTGCTGAAAGTCTTCTGTCAACTCTTCTAGAACGCGTGTCGCTTTCTCTTTCACAACTTCAACAAACTCAAATTTTGTTCCTTTCAATGCAGATTTCCTTTTTGGAAACAAATGGAAGTGGCATGGCTCAAGATCCGGTGAATAGAGTGGATGGTATAACACTGGGGTAATGTACTTGGCTAGAAACCTCTTGACAGACAACGTGGAATGAGTCGGCGCATTGTCTTGGTGGGAAAATAGCCGTACGGATTCTTTGTCAATTCCTACAGTCTCATCAATCACACAAATACGTAACCGATGGCCAGATTGAGCCATATTACCAATTGTTTCGATATTGTCATCTGTTTTGGACGTGGAAGGGAGCGACCCGGGCGTAAGTCCTCTTCAACGTTTTCTAGACCATTTTGAAACGCTTAAACTATTCTAAAACATACAGAAACGGGAGGCACTGCATTCGAAAAAGAAGTGTTCATGCTAAGCAGCTGTCGGTCTCATGCGTACTTCTTCTGTAGCATTATGAATTATTTAATAGTACACTTCGTACATTAGTTTTTTTCATTTATTTTATTGCCTTATTCTATTTAATATCAGTTTCTTCCTTTAATTCGAATTCTATTAGAGTTCTAACCCATTTCAAAGGACAAAAGCAATCGTTTGATTGATTAATTGATTGCTTTTTTACAATGCACTCGGGAGTAATATGAATGCTTTTGGAGAAAAATCTCATAATTTGAACCTCGGTCAAATGACGGATGACACTTGAGTTGACTCTTCCTCTTCAAACTTCCACACCATGTTAGGGGAGGACTTGCGACATCTACAAATTTAACATGCATCAGCCCCGCTACATGATGGGTCCTTAGTGGCATCAGGGCTACAATTCACTTCACGACAGAAGTCTAACCGTGTGTTCGTGACCATGATCATTAGAGTGTGGAGGTCACAAAGGCAAACTCAAATGTATAATCGATGAATTTTATCAATTAATGGGATAAATAAACCTTTTTTTCCCAATTCAATCGATTAATTCATCGCAATACTGTAGCTCGAACATATAACGCACATACTTAAGCCTGGCGAAATAATCTTCGATAGAAGGTATAGCAAAGACAATCATAGTTCACTTTCCTTCATCATACTTAATTGGGATTTATTGGGATTTCCTTTCTTTTCGTTGCTCTACTACTACTGATCTATTCAGATTCAAACTACCATGGAAGCGAATTCCTTTCTATGAATTAATTAAACTTTGTCATATTCATTAAGGATATGGTTGTCTAGGGATGTAAGTGAAAAGCTTGGAGCGAACAATTACAGTTCTTCCCAAAAGACTAGTGTTAGCTGCCAATGAAGTCTAGCTCATATACCGGTGAGTGGTACAGCTACAAACGGCTTTCATGAGTGTCTCTCAGTAAATACATTTGGCACTACGAGTTCTTTAGAATTTATTTATTCTTTCCTTGGAGATTGTTTTATTATTTCTTTTCTACATGTATCAGGAGTTTAGAAGAGGAAACCACGAGAAACAATGCATGAATATTTCTGAAAATTCTTTTTTCATCAATAGTATATCTTTAAATAAAGAAAGCTGAATAAAATGATTTATCGCTTAATTTCTTGTGAGTGTCTAGGGATCGTGATTGCATGCATTTGACTTTTCTGAAATGAATGGTTTTTGAAATAACAAAACAGGTCATTTTAAACTTCTAATGCGGAAAACATTTAAAATTCGGATTGTATTGTCTTTATCTTTTCTTTTCCCGTGTCTCGCTTATTATTAAAGGCACATAAATATTAATGCTTTCATGCATTAACGTTTTGTACTGTGAGTAAAGAAAGACATTCCCTCAAAAAAAAATATAACGCACATATTTAAGTAAGGATCTTGTTATTTATGACTACAAGGAGTTAGTGACACACACACACACACATATATATATATAACACATCGATCAATAACTCCCGAGACTAACCCAGAGATGGCGCTCGTAGTAAACCAGTAACCAGGTCTTTCTAGAGTACTAACCTTTGCTTGAAACGTGTCAAAATTTTAAGTCGATCGGACCAGGAAAAAGGTTTTTTGAAGTGAAGTGAAAAAGGTTTTTTCCAAGTGGGCGCCGCGATTGCTTTCGATGGAACAAAAACGGCAACGAGTCGATGATTCAGAAAGCTGTTTATCGCTATTTACTCGAAACAAAAAAGATTTCTTGCGAAAAAAAAAAAAAAAAAGAAAAAATTTGGAAAAGCGTTGGAACGATTGTATCACCCTAAAAGGTGATTAACAAAAGGTGTTATGTTGATGAATAAAAAAAATTTGCAAAAAAAATGTTGTTTTCAATGTTAGACTCGGGAGTTATTGATCGATGTGTTATATATATATACAATATCGAGAAAAAAAATTAAAAAGCTAACTAAAATTCATATAGAAGTAAATGTAAGAACTGAAGATTTTTTTTTAAATAGGTACGTGAAGAAAGCATGCTTATTATTTTTTAAAAAGTTTATGGGGAAAATATTAATATATCCATTAAATTACTTTTGTATGTCTAAAAGTATAAAAAATAGAAAAATTGTAAGCATCACAGACAAAAAAATTAGAAGGAGACCAATTTATTTTAAAAATATTAATGAAGTAAATAATGCCAGGAAGTTAAAATTCAAAAATGAATATACATAAAATTATATTTGAAAAATCAGTAAAGATTAAAATTAAAGACCAAAAGAAAAGAAAATGTAACATTTTTAATTTCTGAATCTGGATTTACACGCATTTGCACGGGATGCCTACAAATGTGTGTACCTGCAAATGCAACTGTTCCTAAAGAACAATGTTATAACCAAAATCCATAACCCATAAATTCAAAACATCCAGATACAGAAGAAGGAATTAAGTAAAATATATGTATTTTAAGCGATGTATAACGTATACCTAATGAAGATAGAAAAAGAACAATCAAACTAATAAATCAACCATATTAAAAAGATTTCAAAAACTTACATGAGACGCAAATACAGTAAAAGAAAGACATTCTGAGGGAGCCCTATGATGAGGTTCAAGAGAACCCTATGATGAAATTCAAGAGAACCCTATGAGCTCACCATTTTCTGGAAGGAACCCCTTGATCAAAGAGAAGAAAAAATAGGATTTCAAAGTTTTATCCTACTCAAATTTACAAAATTATTATTGCATTTCTATTTTATCACAACCAAACCCACTTTTCCCAAAGAGAAAGATTTTTCACTTCTTAGGTTGGAAAATGTGATATTTGATGTTTCACAACACTTTTGGCAATAACAGGATCTTCTTTTCTAATATTAATCCAAAAATGCATAATATCAACTTGACTAAAATTTATTTTCAATTGAGTGTTTGTTGATATATCAATTTCTTGTTTTTCTTCTTTTAATGGGAGCTCGGAGGTGTCACAGTCTTGAGAAGGATTTCATATCCAAAATATTTTTTTCTCTTTGAAAAGGGAAATATTTAAGAAGTGCTTTTTGTAGATCTGATAGATGTTGGGTCAAACTAATTTTTACATTTTTATCGGGATTACCGTTACTATCTACTAAAATGTTATGCAATTTAAGAATACAATTAACATTATCTGTCAAAACGAAATCTGCTCAAAATTTCAATTTTAAAAGAATGACATCAATAATATTTTATACATTGAAAATAGTGAAATAAGAGGGACTATGTAAAGCCTCCTATACCAAAGATTTGAGAATAATATGCGACCTAATGCGTCTTGATTAATGTATTTGATACCCTCTATAGTAGGCCTATAATCTGTTTATATATATCATTATTAAAAATATAAAATTTTCACTTAAGCCAAACTAATTAAGTTATTTAATTATTTAATTTTTCATATGCAATAAAATTATTAATACTAAATTTCTTAAAAATCTCCATTACAGCACTTTAATATAAGATTATTTATGTATATACAGTTAAATAGATTTTGAATATCATACCTATAAATAGCAAAAACCTATTTAATATTAATATACAATGTTATTCAAAATGAAACATCTGATTTCAAAATTCCATATTTTCAAAGACAAACGACACAGAAGGAATGATGAGTTATACAGGAATGGGGAAAAAAAAAAAAAAAAAAAAGAAGATAAAAAATATGAACAATAATGTCTCTCTTTATGTTCTTCATCAAGCTATTTCATGACAGACGTTTTCATGGAGCTACTTCGCAATTGGATCAGTCGCAGTGAACCAGATGACTTGACGCTACACAGCTGGCCTCCTAAGTTACCTTTGTATCACTTTGCGATTCCCCCCCTTTTTTTTGGGATACATGTAGAAGATAAAGTACATGCGTAACCATTGACTACATATTTCCGAAACAATGGATTTCTGCTGCTGTGCAATCAATTACCTCTGGTAATTAACAGCATGCTTGTCAGGAATTTACTTACCGAATAAATATTATACATGTAAGTAAAGGAAGTTATATCAAACATTTATTTATAAGAAAAAAATCACACTTTCTCTTAGCTTTCATGTACTGCTTACCATTCACTGTTGTTTGTTTATAAAAATATAGCATTTTGAAATCCGATTATTTATTTTGAATAACCCTATATTTGACTATATCAGAGATATTTTAAAATGGCAATTCAATTTAATTTATTTTTTATATTTTGTATCACTTTTTTGTAATATTTCATTCGCATAAGTAATATGTGTATTCGAACCATCAGATACTGTTTTAAACTTAATAGGAATCTTATGAAATTTTCTGTTAAACCTTTTTTCAGGAAATTCAACATTATTGGTATTGAAATTAAGTTTCTTGCGAATTGCAATAATTCTTTCAAATTTTTTTTTCTGATAATGTTCTTTACCCTAAATAAGTTATTATTCTCAAGATGCTTGTTAGTTAAATTAATGTAGAATTTTTGGCTTATTATAATAACTGAGTGTACTTTGTCTACATGAGTAACAATAAATTTTTCCTGGTAATTATTAATAGTTTATTTTTAAATATTTCATATAAATTTCCTCATAATTATTGTTATCTACTTTTCTAAAAATCAATTTCTTAATATCGTATTTAATGCAGGCATTAAACTTTTTAAAAGCCTCTAATGGAATATTACGGTTAATTTCTAATTTAGTAATAAAATTATCAATATTTAAACTAATTTGTTTCAGAATATGAAAAATACATTTCGAAATATTTAAGTCTGATATCTCTTAATAACATGATTCATTATATCGCTTGATTTTTTTTTTTATCATCAACAATATTCAAATTGCTTATAATCACATGTTCATATTACTCATTGATATACTCTTTTAAAACATTACATATAATTATTTCTCAAGTCTAAGTTATTAATTAAAAAGAAAACGATTCATTTTTATATATTTAAAAGCTGTTTACTGTTAGGATTTTTAAGAGGTATTAAATTTTTATATTTATTAAGAAAATCATTCAAATGTATTCTATATAATTATTTATTCATAAATTTAATAGAACAATATTTTACTTTTTCAGGCCCTGATTCAAAGTCTTTCAAATTGTATTTATCGAACAAGTAGTTACTTATTTCCTTGATTAAATCAATACACATTCTCTTCAGTTTATTACTATATAGTAGACAGAACCTAATTAAGAAAATTCTTTCTTTTTCTTACCACAAAATAAAAGGCACTTAATAGTTTAATATTAATATCTTTCTCAAAATTATATAGTTAATTTGAAGATTTTTTTTATCCTTCCTGTTATATCATCCTTATTGTAATTTTTCTCTTACCTTTTCTACTCTTATCCTTCATCCTATACACATTATTTTCTACTCGCCATTTTTTCTATCATTACTATATCAAAAAAACTTGTAATCATTTTTTTAAATATTTATTGAAATATTTTGTTTAAAAATATGATATTTAAACCATATGGGTATATTATCTAACAGTATTCAATAAAATAGTTTTCTTAACATAACCTATTTTTAATTCATAGAAAAAGTTTGATTTAACTTAACTGAACATTGTGAAAGCTATAAAAATGTAAGTTCCCAGTTTCAATTTTAGTATTATCATACAAATTTTATTAATGTTTTTAGTGTCAAACCTATGTTGATTAATTTAAATATTAGTATAATTTGAAATTTGACGAAATTATTTTTATAATTACAAATTTTGGAATTTTGGAGGTAAATACAATTAAAAGTTTTGCAAAAAATAAATTTAGAATCCTTATTAACTTAATTTTTATTGATCATATTATGAGTTTTGTTTCTAGGACTATGAAAAAATAAATCACTACTTATACATATATTCTACTATTAGAATGGTAGGGAGTATAATCTTTATCAGTTTAAAAATTATTAATACCTTTATCTCATTTATTACATTGATAATTCTTTTCTCTCATTCCAAAATTTTCCAGTTTTATAATTCCTACCTCTATGCTCTAACAATTCAACATACTTTTCAGTATCTATTTTATCAAACCTAAGATACAACTCACAAGATATTTTTTTTATCAGACTAACTAATGGTAGTTAAATCTTTTTCCATCTCTCCATATTTTATTTTCCAATAAAATACAAATATAACCTAGTAATATACTAAAGAAATTATTTAAATAATAAGACGAAATTCTAAAACAGATGATGCCATTCTAAAATGATGAATTTGTGCAGGCGATAATTGAAATTAAAAAAGAAGTCGTATTTTCAAAAAAAAAATGCTAAATGTTTTAATAATTATTAAATTAAATTTTATGAAATAATTTACGTTTAAACACCATGTATCAAATGGCTGTTTTACTGACGTTGAAAATCAAAGATTTTGTATATATATATAAATTCTTTCCTAGAATAATATATTTATTTAATAATATATATATTTGTATTATTTATTATATACCACTACGGAAAATAATTGAACAATTGAGTAAACATACTTTATTAGTAAATTAATTTTATAGATTGAAAGCATTAATACTTATTTATAAAAATCATTGAACAAACTTTAATTATCTTGCAGCTTCTAGAAATGCATTTTGAATAGACGCGTTTAATAGGATGAACATTAAATTCTCTTAAGGTTTAATTAGGTAATTATCAGTTAATGATCGAACTGCATAATCCCTTTATTCTCATAAACATTTTTTTCTGTAAAACTTTGTAGACTTTGAGATCACCAGCACTTAATGAAAGCCAAGACAAAAATAAAATAATTTTGACTACAAATTTAACAGTTTTCTCTCGTGCGCAGCCCTATCTATTTGTTTTACTTCTTTTTGCTCCGAACAATAGCAGCTTTCTTTAGAACAAGTTAATTACTACCGGCTGTGGTTTTCTGCAAATTTTATTCCGTTCCTCCCTTCTAAAGTAGTTTTGCGATTCCTTTAGGAATCATTGCAACAAAACTTAATTGTGCGGTAGTTAACAGACACTCTCATCCTTTTCCTGTTCTCATGTCCAGACATCGTCACTTGAAAGAGGTTTTTTTTTTAATAGCGTAACACTTGTAGTCTTTGAAATAACGTTTCGAATAATTTACCTGTAATATTTTCTTTTCATTTATGGCGCGCTTTGTGTGGAATATCAACGGTTAGAAGCATTCTTAAGGGCACTTTTTAATTGCCCCACTTCGTATTTTACAGGTTGAGCGAATCGTTTATTTTTATATACGTATTTTACATGAAGAGGGATTAATTTCGCATTATCTATGCGAACCTTATATTTTTTGGTTTGTTTCGTTATAATAGAGCAATTGCAATTGTGCTACTGAGAAATAATATCAAGCACATTCTAAAGCATTTTTAAAAAAAGTTTTAGTAAGTTTTATAGATTCTTTAGAGTTCCAGAATAAGTAAGGTTTTCAGATTGAAGAGAATAAAAATAACAATTGATCCCAAATTTTTAATGTGATTTCTTATTTGTATATAGTTTTAGTATGGTGAATCATATTATTTTAATTTATTCAGAAGAATATATGCTTTCTTTCCTAAGTAAGAAAAATAATACTTTTCAAGGACTTTTCAGGGTAACAAAAATTATTTTACAAATCGATGAGAGTAAAAAGGCTCCATTTTATACATATAAAATGGAAGACAAAGGAAAATTATGCGGGGATGTAGGTTCTGGCCAACGAAAACGAAATTGTTTGTATTAGAATTTTCGCAATCAGAATGTATGACTTCCTACAGACTCATTAAAAGGATTTATGATGGCTGAATTATTTATTTAAAATAAATTGATATTTTTTGATCGTGACTATCTTGTGTCCAGAATTTGCCATCAGTTGAATGAATTATTTTTACTACGAGTATTTAATGCGTACAATACGATAAATAATGACCACCGAAAATTAAGAGCAGCTTCATTTTTGACCATTTGTATAGTGTTGTAAAAAGATTTATATCTAGTACAGTATAGTAAAAAGCAAAGCCATTTATAGCATACTTTTAAATAGTTATATATGGTACGATATAATTCAAGTTGAAGTAGTCTTTATATAATAAAAATATAGTATATGTAGTTATACATAGTACAGTACAGTAATAATATAGTTATACATAATATAATATATTAGTATAGTTACACATAATATAGATGGTAAAATACAGTTATATATGGTATGATTGTTTCAATTCGTTATTATATTCCTCATCTTGGGATATATACTCGAGTAACCAGCTATCAGCATTTTTTTTAACCATTACCAGCCATTAAAATATAAAAGTAAAGATTTTGTAGAATAGGATTGAAATAATTTTACTTTACTTATAATTAATCTTTTGAGCTCGATCATCAGGTAATCATGCAATAAAATTAGCTATGTTATGCTTTGAAATTTAAACTACCAAAAATTTACAATGACTTTAATGCAGAATTATGACTTTCAGGTTCATTTAGCTTAAAGAAATAAATTAAAAATCATAAATTTTTAGAGGTGAGGATTACGTTACATTCCACCTGTGGAAGAGAGTCTACTAAGTTCTGATGACTCATTCTCTGTAACGTGCTCAGACATTTGATCACCACCTAGGGACTAGAAAGAACTTATCTGGATCCACGAGTCATAGGAAACACCGATGAGTTTTGACAGAAATAGAAATTGCGTGGTGCGTCAAACTTGTTTGCTGTAATAACTACACTACGAAGATATTTCTTTTCTCTTCTTTTTTTTTTATATATTCTCCAAAGGAAATGATATGGGCATTATATAGGTCGTTCTTTTCACGAAAGATTATTAATATAGAGTCTGCGTGTTAAAATTAATGAAATACATCATCACCACTAACTGCTTTCAATATAGAATTTTAAATCCAATTGAATAAACATGAACGCCAAATTAAAGCTTCTCTCTCTCTCTATATATATATATATGTATAATACAGAAATTAGCTGTAACAAATACTCCAAAATTATGCATTTTTCCTATCTGTTTTGCTAATCCTAGTAATATAATGAATATGACTGCCAAACAATATATAAACCGTACTTC
>BMAW01037780.1:82470-107767 GCA_019974015.1 Nephila pilipes
GATTTACCATTTTTGTTTACAAATGAACTAAGTAATCAGAAAACAGTAAGAAATAAAACAAGGTTATTATAGAAAATACCTACTATTTCCAAAATTGTATAGCAAACAATAACACACAGAAAATAATTCGAGATAAAAACCAACGTTTTTAAAAACAACGTTTTTATATGGTGGCAAAGTTTATTACAAAAATTATTGAAATATTAGTTAAAACTGGTCACAAATATCTAAATATTGCATTGTTATTCGGTTAAGAACGGTTCCAAAAATTTCAGAACTCTAGCTTGATGGGAAGTTGGTTAAATTAACGATAGAAAATTTGATGACACACTGATACACACACAGACAGACACACACCAAGTGAAATACATAAAAACGTTAAAACTAACTAAAATTAATTAATTCATCCGGTAAATTAAATGGTTGGAATGCAGTTTAACCCAACCACCCTTGGCGACAAGAATTATTTGGTGGTATTTTGCCAAATGTGGCTACCCAGTTCCGTTCTACGGACTTAAAGTTCAGCCAATTAAAATCGCCAAGTTTGGTGCCAATTTTTGAAATCGCGCCAAGTGGTTGAAATAAACTGCATTATTACAGAAAATATTAGTTAAAACTTGTCGCAAATGTCTAAATATTGCATTGTTAGGCGAGTAAGAACGATTCCCAAAGTTTCAGAGCTCTAGCTTGATGGGAAGTTGGTTAAATTAACGATCGAAAATTTGATGACACACACACACTCACACACACATACACTAAGTGAAATTCAGAAAAACGTTTTAAAAATTATTTGATCTGCTGTGGATAGTTATACTAATTTAGTAGTACATTATTTAAATTTTTAAAAGGCAGACCATTTTTTTTATAAAATATCTCAAATTCAAATATTATTCTATGCTCTATCTGTCATCTAATTTTTTCAAGTATTATTAAAGCTCGTTTTATTTTCACAAAAAAGGAAGAAAGAAAATACAGAAAGAAAAATTACTGAAACAGACGTACATTATAAACTCAAGAAATAAAAATATGTCAATCAAAATTGAATTATTTTGCTTATTATTCATACTATTTATGGAAGTAAAGGGAATATATATATTATTAAAATTTGAAAAAAGAAACAGGTGGGGTATAAATTAATTAAGTACTAGAAAGTAACTTTAAAAATGTACAAGAAGGCATTTTTGCAATATTTTTTTTTATTGAGCCTACAAAGGATTCTAATTCCATATTTATCCAGTTTCTGAGAAGCAGTATACGAGTACACGAGAATATTATTGCATTATTAAATCTATTTCAGAAGATTAAACATTTTTAAAGATAATTTACACATTTAATGATCCCATCTTTGGGCAGTTTGAAACGAAATGATGAACAACAGAGCATCAATAAATAATTATTTTGAATAAATAATCAAATCACTGTATTAACTAATTTTATTGCAAATAAATAAATAATTTTTTTTTCGAAAATTATAAGACGAATCAAACGTTCTGAAGTTAAATGTAATTGAAAGAAAATATATACCTTGTAATGATCTTGTAATCTTGTTCAATGATTTAAACAAACTTGCCCAAAGTGGCCAAAAATTTTGAACAATATTGTATGATATTTTGAGAGTTCAAACAGTAATAAGAAAACGGCAAAATAAAGTTATTTTTATAAATAAATAACAAACACTATTTTTCAAATTTTCTTGTAGACATTTCAATCTGTGAGGAAGAGTAACGAAACTCTTTATCACAGATGGAAAATATAGTTATTTAGTTATAATAACTATATAATAACTATAATTAATAATATAGTAATAATTAATTGTTTCTTAAATTATTAAAAAAGTTCGTTTCCTTTAAATAATATAGCGTAGAAATCCAAATATGGAAAAATTTAAGAGAGGTTTAGTTTAGTTTTTATTAACGTCGCACTAGAAGCAACGAGAGGGCTATTGACGAAGGACCTCGTAATTTTGAACCTCGGTCAAGCGACGAGGACGATACTTAAGCTGGTAACCCCTCTCCTAACTACCACACCCAGCCAACGTCAGGAATTTGGGCCCCGACAGATTTAACGTGCATCAGTCTCGGCTACACGGCGGGTTTTCAGCGGCCAATGATCGAACCCGCGAAAGCCTCCGGCCATGAAACCGAAACCATGACTGCTAGGCTACCGCGGCTACAACATTTAGAAGAGAGATACAGTGCTTTACAAAAGGAAGTCAGTCTTTTAATAATAATGCTTTCTTATTTTGCTAGAGTTTTTAAATACATTGGATAGACAGTGCACCTATGTTTGAAGAATATAAAGATGGTAGCTTGTTGATTCATTTTTTTTTTTTTTGCATTTCACACAAATATTTCAGCACACTTAATAATGAAATGCCACTATACTCTCTTCGATAAATTTCTGCTCTCCTAGCATTTTCTAAGATTTTCTAATTAAAATGTTTTTTTTAAAAAAAAACACTTTCAGTTTAAGAAATTCCAATTTTCACAAAATATTTGAGAAAAATAGATAAGAAATTAAGGCAACGGATAGCTAAGGTACCATAATATTTCAGAAAAGATTTACGTTGGTTGTTCCCAACATCCAAGTTTAATCATTGCTTTCTCATCTTTGATAGAACAAAAGTAATGCCCCTGAAGATGCTTTTTCCATCTTTGGGAAAAGATGGAAGTCGCAAGATCGGCTACAATAACACTTTATTGCTTCACTCTCATCACTTCGTAGGTCACCATCTTCTTACATTCTCAGCACAACAGCGACATCTAGTAACAACAAAAAGAAATGAATTACGTAAAAGATACATGCAGTTTTCAGGTATAGCAAGAATTATAAGAATCGCGTTACAAATAAAAACGTTACGGACTGGAGGCATTACTTTTCAATCAAACCCCGTATATGTAAAATAAGCATTGAATTTTTGATATTATGCAAATCGCAACATTCCAACCTATACAAAATATTCATTCCCTGATCAAATATTCGATACGTTTTTCATTTGGGCTTAGCAGGCAAGGATTTCATCTTGAAAATATTCTATTATACCAATGCAAACCTAATAATATTTAGCTTTCAAATTCAGAAATTGGAAATACGATTGCGTTTCTTCGAAAAGGATGCGTAAACTTTTGAAATGTAAGGTAAACTGTTATTGCGAGATCAAAACATCTATAGCGTCTAAATTCCACTGATTCGCAAGAAGTTCGGAGAATGGTTCTTGTTATTAGGAATTTCTTAGAATTTATTTTTGTGAAATATATCTTGATAAATAACTAATGTTCGAATAATATTTAGTGTATAAAATTATGTATTTTATTCAATATTAAAATAATGTGAATTGATTGAATAGAAGTGCCTGCATATGCATAAAGTTCTTATTTATTTATTACCAGACTCTCAAACAATTTGTTGTACCTGTAAGCTGATTGTTCTCAGGTATCATTTGTTTGTTCAGAACTGCAGAAGAAGATTGCAACTCTCATGGAAATGATGTGATGCAGAAAGTCTACATTGCAATGAAGATTGCTTCTTGCAATGTTGATTATATTGAAGCATTTGTTGCATATATCCAATGATAAAGCAACATTTTAAGGAAAAATAATTTCGTTCAGATGACGAGGGAAACGATAACATGATCCCCTTATAGGTTAAGATAATGAATCTTCATAATTTTTACAAAATATTTTAAGTACATTTAAAATGGAATAGCTAAAATTAACTAATCACAAGTACACACAGACTCACACGCTCAACAGCAAGCACAAATTCTGGAAGATAGTATTCAAAAATATAAAGAAAACAAAAACAAATTATATTTTATCGTAGGCAATTTGAAAAATATCTGGGCTTTAGATGCTTTTTGCGTTTCTTATGCAGATAAATTGCAGCACTTTTGAAATATCGACATTTTTTGCTTGCATTTTACTAGAATATCCGCTTATAATATAACGCTTAAGGGACTTAACTTTTTAGGTAATTGGAGAATCAGTACCTCTAGGTACCCTAGTGATCTATTTCATTTCCTTGAGGTTTATTGTTTTTAGAAAATATGTATAACTTGACCACGGGGTACGTGAAAATTCCTCTCTATTTTCGATCCCCTTTCTTGTCAAAATTTTTTCTTTTTCATCTTTCTTACGTCTTGATCATAGTAACACATGGTTCAGCGCAGAATGGACATAAACTCTAACTTTCGCTCACTCGCTTCATATACAAGTAATATTGTCATGTAGATGTTCGAGCAGGTTAAATTAAAAATAGATATCTGAATCACGTGATTTCTTAACAGAAAAGAGCAGCAACACTTTGCTTCAGTTACACTTTCAAACTGAAAATCTATGAGCTTATATATTACATTAGAATATTCCAGAACACTGTTCTGGTAACGTAAAGAATATTCTGGAAAATCCTAGGAATTGTGGTAGAAAATATTTAAACAAATCTTTAATATGAATTTTAATGTTTTCAGAACTGGGTTTTAAGCCCGGGATCTCTTCTTTCTGTCGACAAGTGCTTTACCTCTGAGCCATCGGTGCTTGCAAGCTTTGAGGATATATGGCCAATTCACACACCCTATCATATTGGTAAACAAAGGCAACCACTACTTCTTGCCTCTTATTCTGATTTGTTTGGTCTAAATGCCTATATCGTGGACAACATTGATATATTGGTGAATTAGAATTGTTATATTTGGGAATAACATTGGTATTCCGAATTTTGAAAAATTGAAATTCCATAAAACGAGTTTCAAGCCATGTTCAAATAATTTCTTACAGAGAATAGTAAGAAGATCTAGAATTTTGCCTGCCAAAAGTACTCCCGGAAAGAAAAAGTGAGTACTTTAACTCAGTAATGAAACTATTGAAAAATACAGAAGCTATCTAAACACTTAGAATAAAAATAAGGATAAAAATGTTTAGACACCTAAGAGGCTATTATTTTTAAGTGAGGCGTTTCGTCATACTAGATCACTTTTCAATTTTTTGTCACACAAGATGCTATTGTTATAGTTGGATTACTTTTGGCATACCAGACCACTTTTCTGTTTTTATCGTTTGCTTCAATTTTAATTACATTTACCTTAAATATATTCAATTTAATAATTTGTCGTTTCCTTTTATTTTAATTACATGAAGCTGTATAATATTCAATTTAATAATTTAGCATTTGCTTTAATTTTAATTATATTTAGATAAAATATATTCATGTAAATAATTTATTATTTCCTTTAATTTTAATATGGGAAAAGTTTACTATTGACATTTCTTTAATTCTTATATTTAATTGAGTAATATAATAACAATTATGAAAACTTACAGATTAACACCTTGAGTGGCTAAATCTGTCCTTTGCAAACATTTGCACAGAATTTTTTTTTGTTTAATGTTTAACTTAGTCTAGTTTCTTATAATAAATGTCGCGTCCTATATTTATTGCTTCTATAATGCTGGGATAGAGAGAGTATTATGTCACAACAGTTGTATGTATATTTTGTTTACAAATCTACTAATTATTATAAGAAATTACTAACAAGTGTAAGGAATAAAAGTTTAGAGCATTTTTCGATGAGTTGTACATAGAATTATTGAGATGTTTTCCTGAATATTAATTTAATCATACAGAAACATTGCTGCTGTTAGAACAAAGATGACATTTTTCTCGTTAACGAGTTCTTAATACTATCAGATATACCAACTATCAGACTATGCAAATATGCAGACTATCAAGCCAATCTTCAGCTGATCTAGTTAAAATATGAGCAGTGAAACATTTTTCTCAAACTTTAACGGATTGACAGTTTGTTACGTTGAAATATTCACGATTTTCTCTTCACTGACCTCGGGGACTTTATAATAATTTGAATTGCGTAATATTACAATTTCTTCCCAACCGAAATGAAACGTGATTAGGTAAGTTAGGTGAAGACAAAAGTGAAGTGATATGGATCAGAGATGATAAGTAAGTGAAATATATTGAAAGGAAAATGAAGGGAGATAAAGATTTTCTGATAAAGATTAATCATTTGGATTGATTAGTTTAGTTTAGTTTTTTAGTAACGTTGCACTAGAAGCAACACGAGGGCTATTGGCGACGGACCTCGAAATTTTGAACTTCGGTCAAGTGACGAGGTCGACCCCGGAGCTGGCACCCCCCTCTATCATTTGGATTGAAGCAACTAGATTAGTTTTGCAGAATGAAGAGAATTCTAGAAGAAGTGTTAAACTACGAAGTTACTTTTAGAGAGAATAGTTGAATTTCGAACGAGTGAATTGGTAAGCTGAAACTTCATATTTCAATCGTAATTTAGAATTTTCCAGTTAAGTTGGGATTCGAGAGAGAGAGTCAACATAAGCTATACTTCTGTGATAATTAATATGGTATTTTGGTTCATTTTTACGGATCTTCAATAAAAGTTGGATAATTATTAATTCATATATTCGATAAAGATATGACACAAGATTAAAGTAATGAAGGTCAGTAGTTATTAATTTAATCTGCAAATGATCTATATAAAGCTAATATGAACATTACCCGATTTCTGCACTTAAATGATAACATCTGTATCAAATAACTATATATTTGGAAACCGAAATCTAAAACCTTTAAGTACTAGATGATAAAAAAGGATGCTGGTTATTGCTTAACTTTAGGCTACTACGGTTTTTATTTATTTCCAGTATTTCATTTTTGGATAAATCTGTATCATCGCAAATACAAGTGTCTCATTCTTTTAAAAAAAATTGATGGAACTACGCGTTTGTTTGTTTTCAGTATTTATTCTTATAAGGTAACAATATAGTTGCATTTGGATTTTTTTTATTACTTATATTTACTGCTCAGATAAGAAAAGATCATACTTACAAAGCCATCGTTGTTGTTAGAACTTCTTAACTGCAATATGTCTATTCGGATAAGAATTATGTAGTTTATCTTAATACATTTTCTCGTTTTCTTATTTATGATATTTTAGTTTATCTCTTTTTAGAATTGTTAGTATATATATATCTTTTTAAAAGAAACACAGTTCCTAAAATGACTAAAACATCGAAACTAATTTATTACCTTACTTCATTTGTATGACTTTTCTAAATATATTTACAGAATTTCACATATTTAGCTATATTATTTAGTGTATAATTTAACATTTTTATAACAGTGAGCCATATCACTTCATTGACTTTCAAAATGTTAAGACCTTAATTTTTTTATTTTTCATTATGTTCTTTTTTGTGATAATATGAAGTTGTGAAATTTGCTCTGGTTGCTTCGTAGATGTTCGATAGTTATATGCATGGAATAAGGGTTTAAATTAAATAATTGTTTTTTTTAAGAATCTACAAAATTAGGTGTAACTGTTTTTCGCTTTGTAGATTAATTTGTGAAACTATAAGTAACACTCTTATATAACTATAAGTAACACTTAACTCATGCGAGTAATTATGAGAAACACTCCTAAGGAATTGAGTAAAAAAATACAGGAGAATATTAAAGTTTATAAATGTAGTAATGATTAAATTGTATTGGAATTGTGTATTCGAATGCGAAATTCTTTTTTTGAAATGCATATTCCATGTATGCTTAAATATGCTGAATTAGAGTTTTTTTCTTCTATAAATATCTAATTAAAAAGCTCCTTAAGATTTTCTGTCTCTTGAACTCAAAGGCGATGTTATAAAAAATATTGTTACTGTGAGTATTCTACTATTTAGTTTGTGTACTAAACATCTTATACTCTTTTGAAAATATATTTATCCCTTTTTAAATTTACTAACATACTCAAGAAATTTCATAAAATTCATAAAAATGTTTGGACTTAGCGCACTTTTTCAATCAACAATATTAAATTTGTATTTCTCAGAATTGATATACCACCATTTATATAAATTTAATAATAAAGAATAATAATGTCTTCCCATTTAGTTATTATTTCTTACATTTAATTCGCAGTATTTTAATACTTTGATTCCTTTTTACATAATCAGAATTCTTTATCTTTTCATTAAATGGTCTCTGATAATTCAAAGACATAGTAACAATAGTGTTTAACGACTTGGTCTATGTAGTGAAAAGCATTTCTTGATGGTTACATCTCCAAGAATCCAGGAAGACCTAATATTACATTTTAATAACACAGTTTCCAAAAGCAACTTGAACGCAATTAATGTCAAAGTCAAAGCGACGTCATAAGCTGTTATTAAGGAACATGGCATTCTGGATTAAGAATTGGGTAAAAATACGACATACATATAACTATGCGTAACAATCTTGTATTTTTCTTTTATCTGGAGATCAAGTTAACGTTATTTACTATAGTTTTACTTGCAGATATTTATTTCTTTTTCCAACTATTTTTGCTCTAACGTCCGATTTTGTTCGTGAATAAATCCAAAAAGTTATTTGAATTACTTGAATGAAAATTATTATTTATTGAAATTGCTATTTATGTTGAATAAATGTTAAAATAATCGGTAGATTTAAAAACAATCTATAAATTTTGAAATTAATTATAAAATTAAATATTAATGTATATGAATTTTTCTTCCAGTATGTTATATAGGCCCTATAAAATCGGGTAAAAACATAAAATCAAATACCTTCTATGGAAAAAAGTTGTATATTTTTAAAGATTAATGTACACATTTTATTACACAATAATTCTTTAAGTATTTTTTATTTCATATTAAAGATATCAATGATTTTATTACATTTTCGATTATCATGTTTGTCTTAAAATTAAATCGAAACTTTTTTTTGGCTTATTGATGTCTGTATACAGTACATATAATAGTTACAAAATAAACCAAATGTTTCCAATCTAAATTTGTGAAAGGAAAAAAAAAATTAAAAGTTTGTTAAGAACGTTCAATTTGAATTAAATTCGTCTCTGAGAAACAATAATGGGTGGGGGAGGGGACTAGAATGGGTTTCGTCTTGATGCGTTTCTCTGAGAGGCTGCGGAGAGCAATAAATACTTTCTCTAAATGTGTCTATAAACTAACACATCAATCAGTAACTCCCGAGGCTAACATTGAAAACAACATTTTTTTTGCAAAATTTTTTTTATTCATCAACATAACACCTTTTGTTAATCACCTTTTAGGGTGATACAATCGTTCCAACGCTTTTCCAAATCTTTTTTTTTTTTCGCAAGAAATCTTTTTTGTTGCGAGTAAATAGCGATAAACAGCTTTCTGAATCATCGACTCGTTGCTGTTTTTGTTCCATCGAAAGCAATCGCGGCACCCACTTGGAAAAAACCTTTTTCACTTCACTTCAAAAAACCTTTTTCAGTAAATACACTTCCATATGATATCTGTGTCATCTCAGCAATCTCACGGAGCTTCACTTTACGATCTTTCATTATAATTTTTGTCACTTCACTCACATTTTCCGGTGTAACGGCTTCCACAGGTCTACCCGAGCGTTCCGCGTCATTTGTGTCGGTACGACCACGTTTAAACTCGGCAAACCACCGACAAATCGTTGCTTTTGATGGACAAGAGTCCGGGTAACATTTTTCAATCCATTGTTTCGCTTGCACGGTGTTTTTACCCATTAAAAAACAATGTTTTATCAGAACACGAAACTCGGTTTTTTCCATTTTTTAAACAAACTACAAAACGACTTTACTCCAACCTCGATAACACAGCTGTTTCTGGTCCGATCGACTTAAAATTTTGACACGTTTCAAGCAAAGGTTCGTACTCTAGAAAGACTTGGTTACTGGATTACTACGAGCGCCATCTCTGGGTTAGTCTCGGGAGTTATTGATTGATGTGTTATATTGGATTGGTAGTATCTGGAGCCTTGTTCTGTACAGATCAGCTCACGACTGGAATACTTCAGCAAAGTAAATTGGGACTCGCTTGTAAATAGTACAAAAGCTCATTGTCGAACTCCTGAGCCATTGATTAACAGAGTCACTCAAAAAGAGTAGTCTTGAATAGTGAAAGTATTGTGAAAGTATTTAATGTATACTGCATTATGAAAGTATCTACTAACCGTATATATGCAGATATTATTATTTCTGTTGATCTGAGATATGAAAATCTTCCTCCTTCTTTGACCACAAGAGCTAAGAATACAGGGTTGTACTAACACTTTACAAAGTGTTTGTCAGGAATTTAATGTCGAATCGACTTTACACGTGTACCTGAAGGATGTTATATCTAATTAGAAATACAGAAAAAGTCTTCCTTTTTTGCATTTATCTATTACCTATCATTCTGTGTCACTTATTTATGAAAATGTGGAATTTTGAAATCTGAAGAATCATTTCGAACAACTCCGTAGATCTGCAAGCTTAAATGTATTCCGCCCAAAATAAAAAAAAAAGTGTTATATTCGCAGCAATTCTTCTGATTGCTATTTAAGTGGTCTAGTCTTTAAAAACTGATGTTAGGTATATTAGCTTCATAAAGGTTATTGAAGTTTCATGATATCTTTTATATAAACCCTATTTGTTAACTTTTAGAAACGAATGTATAAGTAGAATACATAATAATTTATTTTTTCAATAAAATAAATATTCATCTATCTCTTAGAATAACTTGTCAGTTTTAAAAACAAGTTTAATGAATAGATGACCTCTATTTTGAGTCAGAATTTGGAATTAAATAGATTCTGTATAACGTTAAATTTAGAGAAAACAAATGATATTGAGTAATAAAAAAATTAGTGTTATGAAATATATAAGGAAATATAAATAAATCAATCAAGTCTTTCATCAGAATTACATTCACATGTAAATGAAACTGCCTGTAAATAAATTTGATAAAATGTTTTCGGGAGCCACAATCCTAAATTTTATTTTACTTTTTAAATCTCACCAATTCTGACAAGTCCAGGATTTTCTTATGTCTCACTACTACAATATTTAGATACATTTAAACTTAAAAACAACCATAAGACTTCTTTTTTGTTATAATTAAAAAAACTACTTTCGAGTGTTTTTTAAAACTTTTTATGAAATCCAGCCCTTTTTTTTTAATTAAAGGCTTCCAGTCCTCTTTCAAAAACGTCCTCAACTGTAAGATTGGAATTTTTAATTACGTAATTAAAATCATTCTTCTAAGACATAGAAATAAATAAAGAATACTTCACCATTCAAGAGTAGTAAAAACTAACAAATGAGAACTTATTGGATTTATCCTAATTAAATTTATTTACAAGAGCGTATGAGAATGCTTAAGTGCTTATACTATTACACCTTTCTAAGTGCTTTAAACTCTAACAAGGCTTAAAAGTATTTATAGTTGCGTATACGTTTCAGTATTGCTATTATAAACATTTTTTTTTAATCGTAATACAATTTTTCGTCATAATTAATCTAATTTTTTTGTATAGTTTTGCATATTCCTATGAAAAAATGCCTACGAGTAAGGAAATTTCCCTTTTTAATTAAATTTTTTGATGCATTTTTAAGTCTGAAATGTGATTATGAGTATGCACATACTATGGAAAATATTTCTTTTTATTTGTAATCTTTTCGTCATTTTTCCTTTCTGTAACTGGTAAAGAAGTTTGAACCACCAAATATTAAAATAACAAATTTTATTACTTATTATATGTGAGATTTTGTCAAATGCTCTAACATTCGATTAACCAAAAGGCATAATAGGTTTTTCATATTTAAAATTTGAACATACTGTGAATAATATACAATTCACGATAAATATTATATATGTAACGTAAAGACAAAATATGTTGCACAATATTAGAAATTTACATGTTTTAAATATGTAAATAATATTTATCTTTTAAATGTGGAATTTTAAAACAATGAAAAGACATATAGGAGAAAGGGAAAAAGCAATGAAATAAAAACTAAAAGCACGCTTGCAAGTAACATTGTATTATTGCTTATTTGCCTATATTTCTGAACTTCATTTTTATATGGAATATTATTATTCCTTTTTACGCACATACGCACACTCAATACATACACACAAACACATGCATGCACGCACACATATATACATCTATAAAAAAACGACGTACGAAGAAGGAGTTGTCCAATGGAGACAAAAATTGGAAAATAGGAAAATTATGTACAGAATAGAAAATGATTAAAATACGAGCTCAGTATGGTGTGGACCCACCTCTAGCCTAGATGCAAGCTGCCACACAAATTGACATAGAGTGATAAAGCTTCCTGATTGTCTCCTGCGGTATTTCTTGCAAAATGTGCTCCAATTGTCGGGCTAGGTCATCAACATTCCCTGGTAGATGCAGTCGCCTTTCCATCATATCTCAGACATGCTCCATTGCAGAGACATCTGGCTGGCCATGGAAGTGTTTGACAAGCTGTAAGACGGTTCATATTAACACGTGCCGTATGTGGTCTGATATTATCTTGCTGAAAAATAAGGTCAGGGTACTGCAAAAGGAACAATAGCAAAACAGGCCTTAAAATGTCGTCGACGTACCGCTGTGCTGTAAGTGTGCCTCTAATGACGACCAAAGGGTTCCGGTTACCAAGGGAAATGGCACCACAGACCATAACTCCTGATTGAGGGTCTGTGTGGCGTGTGATTGTGAAAGCAGGATCGGCTTTCTGGCCTGGGCATCTCCAGACATGTCATAGACAATCGTAAGGAAACAGTAGGAATCGGGATTCATCGCTAAACACTAGACGTCCCCAGTCAGCTTGATTCAAACCTGATGGAGCCAAGCACCAACGTAATCTACCTCAACAGAATGCAGGCATCAGTGGCAGGTGGCGTAACGGTCGGTACGAGCATAGATTTCGCTCTATCATGTGAATCATGTCTGTAAATGGTCATGGTGGACATTCGTGTGAGTGTAGCACGTCTGATGGTTGATGATGGATGAATCAGGTGCTGTGACACCTGATCTGACAATCACTCTGTCTTCCCGATCTACTGTGGCCATGACGCCTATGGCAATGACGCTGAAATCTGCCATTGTCCTCACATTCTTGTCAGCATCTTCTAATCGCCGCATCGCTTCCACCCATATGACGAGTGATTCTTCGATTTGCCCAACCTTCCTCTTTCAATCCAATAATACGGCCTATTTCAAACTCTGACAATTGCTTGTAATCGAATCTGGAGGCGAGACTTTTTTTCAGTGTTTGAAAGGTATCCTATATCATAATGCAACCGAAAATTTGAGCATCCTATTGAGAATCGCTTCTTATATACACCTGCTGAGTGCTCAGTTCCGATGCTCTGTAGCTCCTATTATTTATTCATTGGACAGCAAATTTTCATCATTTGTACGTTCGATCCAAATGTCTTTGCATACGAAATTTCATTACAATCGGGCTACTCCTTCTTGATGCGTAGTTTCTTTTTGTTGTATATATATATATATATATATATATATATATATATATAAAACAATATATATATATATACAACAATATATAAAAAAATATATACAACAATATATACAAAAATATATATATATATGTACAAAAAAATATATATATATATATATATATATATATATATATATATATACAATAATGCGTGCATGTGTGTGTACGTGTATGCATATTTACGTTTATACAGAATGTCCCAGAACTATGTTGACAAACTTGTGGACTCGGATTCACATAGCAATGTTGAATTATGAATTCACTTTACACGTGGTAAATGGCACTGCAGTACGTAGTATCACCAAACGTTCTCGCAAGAAGCTTCATTTGACCCCTGAGGCAGTAGTAAATGGACGACTGATAACACAAACACGGATTTATCCGTTAGGCTTCTGAGATATGGGACTGCAAAGAGTAATGACGATGCCACACAACACTTTACGAGCAGCGAATTTCAATGAATCTTACTCTCAGAGTCAGCCTATTGGCAAGCTTACACCAGTTATTCGCTATTTCCAGAATGCTAATATGATTCATGAACAAATGGTACAAACTCCGGACATGAAGGGGATTATATTAGGTTTGGTACAGTACGCTTGAAGTTCGAGTACGTGATCTAAAGTATATTCTGTTAAAACTGCTTGCTAATGCATCTAGAGCAATAATTTGTCAGCTTTTCCGAGACACGGCACCCATTTTGAATTAAAAGTGTCCCGTAGCACCTTATTGCAAGTAAAAGTTTGAGTAATCCTAAAATAAAAGATAAAAATTAAAAAAAAAATTGTGTCTGCAATATTGAACAAATTTTTTTATTTATTTGTTGCTCATTTCGTTAGCAGTAATTTAGTAATTTGTAGATTGAATGAACACACAAATTACTACACTTTTTTTCCAAATCGTAGTATAAAACAGGACACTACCACTCTCATTTTTTCAACGTTGAATTCTACTAGATACTTTTTCTTTATCACAGCGACCACCGAAAATTCAGCTTCGCACGAATACGACTTCGAAGATGAGATTAAAATCCGCTAAGCTTACCACTTAACACGGGATATGCCCTTCTTTTGAAATCCAAAATTCTCTCAATTCCATGCTGAGAAAATTCGCTTTCAAACACATTCGATAGGCATCGATAATATTTTTTTCTTCTACTGAAATAAATTCAGATTCATTCTGAAAACATTTCTCAAACCAAATAAGTAACTCTTCCAAAGTGGTTCATATGTCTTTAGAGACAAAAGGTTCATTTGACGCAAAAAAATGTTTCCATTATTAAAAAGCAATCCTAGACTGCATCTTTATTCAATTTTCTACCTAAATTGAGGTGTTTTTTTTTTAAATAGGAATTGAAATTAATTTCATTGACTTCAAAAGGTGTGTGCTTCTTTTGCTGCAGAGATATTCAGGGTGTTCCTTGTTCAACTTGTATTTGAATTATTTGGCCTAGAATGCAATTGATCTTTATCACTGTTACTTTTGTTGATGTATGTTGAATAATAACACAAATTTTAGCTTAAGTGATATATTTTCCATTATTTTGTCTTCTGTGTTCACAACTAAGTACACATAACATTTTCATCCCTTTAAGGATATGTTTTTTCGAGTAGATTAGTGTACATTATTCCTTCTAGAAATTAATCAGCCTGGTGTTGAGTTGCTTTGCCATCGAAATATGTTATCTTAAATGGAGCACAAAAGGGCTTACTAGAGAATAAGGCTACAGATATTAATATGCCAGTGAAATAAGAAATCTGAGATAAGCGATTAGTTTCAATGACCTTGGGATATCATTTTCCCGAAGAACTGCATTGGAGAGCCACTGGATGACTAGACGTAAGTCAAACTTAAAAACAAAGGTCACTAGATGGCTAAATGTTAGTTCTGTGGTTCACAAACTTTTCAAACCACTGATTTGGTACTTTAAAGGCTCAGCCAAATGGCTAAGCCATACGAAAAGCCTCCATGACCAACGTTTGAGTTATGTGCGCGAAGGAATAGAACCTCAACTCCAACTCAACTGAGAGCCTTTATTAATGGAGCCACAGGATGGTTGGTAATTTCCATACGAAGAAGGATTCACGAAGGTCGTCTTTACGCAAGACGACGAGCCCTTTACGTGACGCTCACTTCACTTCATAGGAGGGAACATTTGAGATGGACACGTCTACACGTCCATTGAACGGCTGATCAATGGAATCCTGTTGTCTTCACAGTTGAATTCAGGTTCAGCCTCTAAAGCGGTGGAAGGCTTTATTTTATTAGGAGAGAACAGGGAACTCGTTGACACCCATTAAACATCCGTTACAGTGACTCATATATAGGTCTGTGTTTGAGATGGTACCTCTTTGGTACAGACTTCCATATCTTTCCATGTGGAACCATGAATGCTGATGTCTATAGAGATGATATCCTTGATGCTTGTGTGCACCCTTATGCTAGTGCAATGGGTAATGATTTCGTCCTACAGGATGGCAACGCTAGTCTGCTCAGGCCTCGGATCGAGGAAGATTATCTCAGTTGACAGACACATATACATTTGACTTGTCAAAATGTTCTCTGCAGATCAGAAATTTTATTTAAAATAATTAAAATACAATTTGGACGATTTCTGCATAGAAAGACCGAATTCAACACTCTATCAGAGGACATTATTGGATAAATAGATGTTATGCTGCCATCTGTATTGGTTTTTATGCTTTTCTGTTTCTATTAACACACATGGCTAGAATATTTATCCATTGCCCACTAAGGCAAAAATTCGATTTTATGTAGCTAGACGTATTAGCCATCACTCGCTAATAAATTAAGAAGACATGTTGCTGCTGCCAATCAGACATTTAATTTTTTTACAACTGTTCTTCAACGGCAATGGCTCTCATTTTCCTCAACAACCAATGACTCTTATATTTAGGGCTTTTTACTATACCAAACTGACACATTAAAATATTAGTTTTATACTTGCGTTAGTTTTTAAAACATCATAAAAGCGTCTGGTATTTTATATTCATTTTATTTTATACTTTATTATGTGTTGTATCTTGTGACGCAGCTTCATTGTATTCTAGATGTAACTGTTTCAGCAATCGCTGTTTTCGTGATTTCTCCTACATTTAAGAAAACCCAAGTATATCACGAATCAAAAAGAAGTTTATCAAAATTGAAAAAGAAGTTTTTTTCTCCATGAAATACTTTATGTATTAAAGAAAATCAAATATAAACACACTTAGTTTTTTACAAATTTGGATTGTAAAACACGAGAGGCATCTTCCCATGAAACGGTACTGAAAATTATTTTCTCAACACCTTCTTAAAGTTCCTTCTCAAATATTTAAATTATTATCTAATGAAAATTTCCTCCTCCTGAGTATTTTTTCCTCATCAGCTTAATTTTGAAGTAAAGTAAAATATAAATTAAAAATATAATTAAAATCTAAAGTAGTTTAATACATTAATCACTTGTTAAGATGAGAGATTCAAATTGATACTATATTTACGACGAAGAAAGGAGGCTTTAAATTAAATACCAAACAATAAAAAAAAATCACTTCTGTATTTTCAATGTTAATTAAATTCTAGTTTTTTTGCTTTAGTACTTTTCTACATCTCGCTATTTTTAATGACATCGAAACTGGTTCGAAATGAATATTTGAAAATCAGACAAAATAACGTTAATATGCTTCTATATCAGAAATTCGAAGATAAATAAATGAAAAGTAATTAGCATTCCCGTATTTCTTCTTTTTGGTGATTAGTTATTAAAATCAAAATAAAATGACCCGTTGATCCTTTTAATTAAGATTTCTAAAATAAGTTTCATTTTCTCAATTTCTTTTAATTTAATACGCAAATAAGGTTATAATTCAAATACATGATAATTTTCCAATCTGTTGAACGTGAAGAAAGAAGACGAAAAGCTGTTGCAAAATATTTTTTGATCTTTACATATAAATAACAAGCACCTTTGGCGGTTTAGTGAAAAATTATTATACATCTTGAAAAAGATTTAATTTAAAAATCCTTTTAATTAAGCTTCTTTTTTATTCTCTTAGAACTTTTAGGTTTGTTCTTTTTTTGGTTTCATTCGTCTCAATAATCACTCTCCCTTCAAAAGGCTTGAGTAATATATTTTATTACAATTGAATAGTCCATTTAAAAGAATCAAAAAGTTTAAATGATTCTAGTTTGTTATTTCAGTGAATGATTAATTTTTTCTCTTTCAAAATAATGATTATATACAAAGATGGCTTTTTAATATTTCAACTTCATCTTTTCAGTCGTTGCTTTTGATTTAGTTATTTCAAATTAGCGAATCATAAGAATCTCTTTTTATTTAACTGTAGCCGTGCAAATGTTTTTATTCAAAAAAGTCATTATAGTGAAAAGTATTGAAAGAAAAGTGTTAAAATAATGATAATTTTATTAAAATAATTACGCTAGAAAACTCACAACTTTTCAAAATTAAGATCAATATTTTGCTTATATATCTTATTTAGGTATTTAAAATGCTGTTTTATAATTCAAATAAGAAAATTTGTTTTATAAAAAATTAATCATACATCATAAATTTGATTTTTAAAATATTTCCAAATTTTTTGTTTGTTTTTCATCGCAACTTCAAAAACCAATTTGGATTTAATATGGGATTCAATATTTGATAAAGTATTTGCGTCCTTGCCATATGTACAAAAAAAATATTTTTCGTAGAATCGATAGTTATCTGGAGGAAGTACATTTTTTTTAAAAACCTTTCTCTCAAATAACATGGATATGTTATTTTTACAAAGTTAATTTATTACAAGTTTTCAAAAAGAGAATTATTTTTTTGGGTATTGATAATGCTTCGATATATTCTTTTGAATTTAAATGAAACATCTTTTTTATAAATTTTGAGAAGCTTTAATTTTTAGCTTCTATTTAATCCATGAATTAATTCTGAAAAGCTTCAATCATATTTTATTGTTACAAAAATAATTATTTTTAAAAATAAAGTAATTTAAGGTACACGAATACGTTCAGGGCCATATTTTTTAAAAAAGATCATATAGAAAAACATTTATATCCTTCTTAACCTGAATGTATATGTAAATAAGCTATGCTATTCCAATATAAGACCACATTCTAACTCAAAAATATATAGTTAAATTCAAAATTTTTTGAAAGTATATGAAAGATGCACATTTTATTGTTCTCTAAAATATTTAATACAGATACAACATTAATACAACCTGTTTAATCTACAATTATAAAAACTCGCATTTATATTTACTTAAAACTTTAGGGAGTAATCACAAAAGATTATTATCTATTTATGTGACAAATAGTTTAGAGTAAAAAATAATTTTATGTAATAATTTGAAATTGTTTTAGAAAGAGAAAAAGGGAACTCACATACAGAAGCAGTTATGATCATTTTCGTAATTAAAACAAGTTCATGAGAAATAACTTGTAGAACCAAAAATTAATTTGTGAAAGAATTGCTTGAATATTAGGTATTAAAATTATTATATATTGCATTTAGAATTGTTATTTGTAATTTATTATTTCCCTTTTGGTAATAACCTAACAGTTTAAAACGTGGAATTTTTATTCACGTAACATTCTATACACTGAACGTAACAGTAATTTCTAAATTTCAATTCAACCAAATTCGAACATTTTATATTTTCATAATTCAAATTTTTATTAATTTTTATACAAATATTATGCCATACCTAAAAGTTGTTAATATTCATTAGAAAACAATTATATTTGCATCATAGGGAAACAACTTCATTATATAATGTGGAAAATATCAGCAATATGGGTGAGGAATATTTTGTAAAAGTGTACCAGAATCCTAAGCAATGACACTGTAAGAAAAATTTATCTCAAATAATTTTCTCTATCAGTATATGCTTTCAATTTACTGGAGTTTCATGCACTAAATTTCATAAATAATACATCTGTGAAATCGGTATAGTACTCTCTAATTTGTAACAGCAAAATAAAAAAAAAATCAAAATTGGAAGTAATTTTAGTAGTGTTATCTCAAATATTTTTCCTGATTCAATCCAGATTTTAAAATGAAATTCATGCAAAATTTCAAAGAATTTTATTTACCAGGTTGAGTATATATTCCTAGGTGAAGAAAATGCATCTGTTTTTCTTTTTTCATATACAGATAAACAGAAATTAGGGGGAAAGTCAAATGTATGATTATTAGCTTCAAGCATTTTTGAGCAAAACAGTGTGACTGTAATTAACGGCGATTCGGAAAAATCTTCAGTGAGTGCTAAATTTTTGATTTTGAATAATAAGTATTTATTCAAGCAACAAATTTAATTTAAATATTTATATAGCATTGAAGAGCTTTGCGACAGTAAATTTTTTTTGTTTCATGCAGTGTAAATTACCACATAACAACAAGCAATTTAGCTTAGAAATAACATTTATTGTGTTTAAAAATTTATCCTTTAAAATATCTCGTTACGCTAACTTTATAGTATGTAGTACTATGACTTCAAAATAAGAACAAATTGAGTCCAAAAATATTGCGAAAAATATACTCCTTTTGAATTCATATCACAAAAATATTCCTACGTTATACATTATTTATTGTAGTAAAAAAAAACTTTATCAAAAGTATATAAGAAAATTGTTTTAAAGCAGTTATTCATATTTAACAATAAAAGTTATTGTAGATACTTATTTCTTTAGTCTAAGTTCAAAGTATCTGCAAGAACTTTCATTTTTAATTATAAATAACTACTTCACAACAATATAATTAACTATACAATATATATAATAATTATAACAATATATAACTACTTTATAATTATACTACCATATTTAGAAAAAAAATATTTCGCAGTGCACAGATATAACTAGAATATAATAAGTTTTTCCTCTCCAAGTTTAACTAGGTTTGGAAAAAAAAATAACATTTTCCACCACATTGTGCGTAATGGATCTTAAGCGCTGTGAAGAAAGCTTTCTCTCTGATATTTACATACTTTGGGTATAGAAATTGACATTTTTTTTGCCCTAAAAAAGAAAAAAAGAGTAGTACACAAATGTAAAAAATAAGATACTTTTTTATAATTTTGACAAAAAAAAAAATGTTTTATTACTCGTTGATCTTTGGGATGACAAAATCTAATCCAATTCGATCCATGTCAACCACTTACGATCTTCCTTAGCGGCTGCACTTCTGATTGTGATTCTTCTGCTATATCCTACTCCAATTATTTTGAAACCATATTTACTCCTATGCAAAGCTCCTTCGTCCTCTCTCTACCTGTTCATCTCTAAATCCTAAAAATTTTAAATAGACGATCGCAAACTATTATTTCATTAAACCAATAATATACTTTCGAATGGATAATCCCTTATATACTTGTTCAACAATTATAATAATTGAGCTAAAATTTTGCAATCTCATTTTTTTTTTTCCAGAAATATTAATATGACATTTTGTCAAAATAGAAACTTGATGTCCTATCGCATATTTTCAAGCACTACTTAATTTAGTCACTTTTTTCGAAAAGTATTAGAATAATGGACAATTCCTTACAAATACTCATAGTTGATTCGTCTGGCGACTTTGTCAGCTCTATTGGTCAATTAACGCCAAAAAGCTTTTTAAAGCATCTTGCAGCTCTTTATTCAATTCTCTTATATATTAATTTCTTAGGTATTAATTCTATATTATTTTGAATAGGTAATGATATTTTTGCTCTTTGAGGTGCTTTCCGTAAAAGCACATTCTTTTTTTTAATCATATCTATTAAGTCATTGTCTACTTTTAAAGCATCCGAGACAATAGAGTTAAGGAATTACACAAAGAAAGCAAAATGTTTCCATCCTAACTTATTTATTATTACTTTCTTTATGTCCTTTGCATGATCGGTTATAATTGCTATTAGTTCAATAAATTGAATTTCTAAGCACTTTTTCTTATACATTAAGTTAAATTTGCATTTGGATAGAAGAACATAGTAATAATATTTATTTTAACTCAAAGTCCTTTTTGATAAAATGTCCAGATACAGCATTACTAGGTGTAGTTTAATATGTTATTAAACAAAGGCTTTCTACAAAACTCAAATATCTTGGAATGGAGTTTTGCATTTTTTGAATTCTTCTGGTATCCTAGCATAAGTACCGTTTTCTGCTTGGTAAAATATGCTTAGTTTCACATAGTGAACAAAACTTTTATCTTCAATTATTAAACAGGGTTGGAAATCTAAGATAAATAATTTCCTAAAGCTTTTATATAAATTTTTATGCGCTTCGGTGAGTTTCTTTGGATTGGGGAAACAGTATGATGTTCCACGCAAACCTGAATTTAGTTGAATAGTTCTTTCAGCACTAATTTGATGTGTCTCTCTTTCATACGAAAAATCGATAATTTCACTTAGAAGTCAAGTAGCAAGAGGAGAAGGATTAATATGAATTGTAGGATGTCTTCTAGCGCAATTGTTTTTGAAATTTGAAAAGAGGGATTGATAAATATTTACCTGGCCTCAAAGAACGCATTTATAATGTTTGTTGTTTTTTATCTTCGAAAATATAAGAAATGAGAGAAGAAAAAGAGGAAATGAACAAGGAAAAAGTAAATGCTATTGGCCATGTTTGTTGGTAAACAAAAAGTGCATAGTTGGTGCATGCATAGAAACACACAAAAAATCTGATTTCTCGAGTAAAAACGAATTTCAATAAAGGGTAAGGTTCTCCTTGACCGAAAATAGCATCCTACACCTACGAGGGATTTAATCAATGATATTATTAAAGAGAGACTGGAATATTCTCTCCCACTTCTGTAGAAGAGAGCTTACAATTGCGGAATGGTTCCTGGAGAGATAAGCGACCAGCAGCCCTTCATAGAATGTTTCAAATTTGTTCCGTTAGGTTTATGTGTGGGGAATACGGTAGCCAACCATTCGAAGAATTCCTTTGTTGAAAAGAAAATTATCTTCTACCAGAGAACGATGTGGCCTGGCCTTTTCGTTCTTAAAAATGTATTAATCTCCGAATGTTGTAGAGTAAGTGACTACAATAGGTCTGATTATCTTATCCCTATATCAATGAGCCGTCTCTGTATAGGTCTGATAGCCGATAATGTATAGGTCTGTGCTGCAGTTTCCATATGATAATCTGTCTATTGTCAGGTTGTACGTTGATTTGGGATTCATCTGGGTAGAGTTCGTTACTTCATTCAGTTCGTCTTTATCCGAGATGCTCTTGTGACACACTTTCTGAGGGCAACACGGTGGCCTGCTGCTAATGAAGATTCACACAACCATAGTTTCGCCAGCATACAAACCAAAATAATGGAGTAAATTTCGAACAGTTTGAGTCACACTTCTGTTACCAGTAGCGGTTAGAAAGTAATGTAACAATAGAGTGTTACGTTCATACTGCAGTTTTTTCATGTTGTTTCTATTAAATACTGAACTTCATTTTGTGTTGATGCATACATACGACGTAATCCTTATCTTTGGAAAACAATTCCAATTTTAAAAACTAATTCTACAGTCTGAAAATGACACAGAGAAACTCCTAACACTTTTTCTACAACAGAGTGAATTTGAACCTTCTCTAAGAGAACAATGTCCCTTCAAGCCAACCATTCAAATTAAGTGAGATTGTTGAGACATTGTATTCATTGATAAAAATAATTATTTAACACATGTCAGTTGTTTTTACGATCCTCTTACATAAGAAATGTTGTGTGTCACTTTTTCATGTATATATATATATATATATATATATATATTATTATTATTATTATTATTATTATTGTTAAATAGACAACATCTTTAAAGGTGTACTCAATGATTATAACTAAAGTTGCATTTTCAAAAATCTGTAAAAAGAACCACTAGTTAGAATGACCTGATATTTCAACTAAGCATATATGAAGTAATAGGAATTTGTTTTGATGAAGAAAAATATGGTTTTCAAACGTGTTCTGATGGACGGTGCTGAACTAGTTATACGAGCCTAATTAAAGACAGGATAATTCAATGTGTCACTCTATGTTTAAAGCCCCAGCAGATAGGAAAAAACCCTCTTTTCATTGTCTCTATGTCAAAAACCATAAAAAAAGAAGTAAGTGATGAAACCATCAAGAAACGGAAGTCATGAATAAGCTGCTGTGATTTGCTTTAGAAAGGTTCCATATGCCAATCATCTCTATCTGCCACAAGTAAAAAACACAAAACGGCATGTTTCTGAACAGATCGCAGTGTATAAGAAGTTGTGTTGTTGTGAATTTGTTACGTAATGCGAGTTTTTAATTCAGTTAAGTTCGCAACTGGAGCTCTGTACACAACATGAGTTAGGTAACCCCACATCCAGAAGTCATTAGGGTTCGGGTCAAGTAATACTGACGTCCAGGATATTGGGAAATGAAGGCTGATGATTCTGTCATTTTCAAAATGTATGTTGAGGAGATACCTCCCCGGATTTGAAATGTGCAGGAGCACTAACTTGCATAAAAGCTGTGCATTCCACACATCTGTGTTCTTGCAGTGCTGGAATGAGTTGGTCGCGCAAGGGACATTATAGCATATGCCGTTGATCGTACAGGTGACAGGATCCGAAGAACCAATCTCTTAGAAAAAGAAAAAATAGCCAATGATAAATGCTGTCTTAAACTGGTACCACACAATTACCTTTTGAGAATGAAGGCAATTTTGCCCATATTTAGTAATTTGGAGTATTGACAGGATGTAGGAGATGGAAATGGGCTTCGTCAGTCAAAAAAATTGTTCCGTGGTCAGACAGTCTCTTCCATTCGATTAAGAAATTTAAGGGCCAAGGTTTCTCACTTTGACACATTAGAAGGAACCAGCTCCTGAACATGCGAAATTTTGGTTGTGTAGTTTTCAAGGGTTTTCATAAAATTTGTCGAACAGCGGTGGCTGGAATTTCAGTAGTTTAAACAATTCTTCTTGCACTCCACATTCACATAGCACTGCTTGACGCTTCCTTCAATGCTGTAGCCACATCCTTCACTGACGTCGAAGCAACAGATTTCCTCCCTCTACTATATTTCATGTAAAATGAAGCCATCTCTTGGGATTCATAAATCTTTTTCTTCAGACCAGATCCCCTTTCTAAACCTTTTAATGTTCGGAACTTCAATGAAATAGTCACGCCGTAATCGTTCTTGTAAAAAGTTTCACAAACTGAGCCCGATCCTTCAATAATAAAGTTATAACTACCTCCTCAGACGCAGAATAAAAAGAGCTGCATGTAATTTTTCTTACATGTGTAGTGCGCATGTCACGTCTTTTAATTAGCATCTCAATATTCGTGTATCTTTTACAGCAATAGTGTTCAGCTTCTTATGACTAATACACCGCCATCTATCGGATTACCTTGAACAATTGCTTTCCCTTTAACGAAATAAATTTCTATTGTTTCACATATGCATAGTGAAATATCAGGTCATTCTTACCAGTAATTCTTGTTTACAGCCTATTAAAAGTACCTCTTTAATTATAATCACCTCGTATATTAGTATAAATTACAAATTTTAGGTAATAAAAACGAATTAAAATTTTAACTTTTAAATTACACAATTGATATAAAATTAAATTAAACATATGAAACGTGATTAGGCAAACTAGAAGTGTAATGAATTGAATTTGGGATAGTGATTTATACGTGAAATAGAATTGTAGAAGAGAGGAAGTTGATAACGGAAATCTGATAGATGCTTAAATGGCATTTGGAGTGAATTGTTGCCCTTAATCGTTTGCAGTACAAATGATTAGAAGTGACTTCTGTTTATAAAGTAATAGGAGCGTAATCGCTTGTATTGTAGAAGGATCTCACTCGTTTCGAGGGAGTTGATAAACTACGACTTCATTTTGTTATTCTCAGCTAAGAATAAAGTGAATTTAGAGGGATTATATATATATGTATATATATATATATATATATATATATATATATATATAT
>BMAW01037791.1:0-10000 GCA_019974015.1 Nephila pilipes
CAGATATTAAACTAAATATTGCTTAATCTTGAGCACAGGCCTGTTCGGGAAGTAACAAATAGGAATCTTTGAGAAAATAAATTGTTTTAACTAAAAAGTTAACATGATGTTTCATTTTCTGTGATCATTTTCTTTGAATTTTTAGAGGTTAAGAATTTTCGCCTATAAAATCGTCACAAAGCATTAAATTTGGTCCCTCCGAGCACACCTCCTGTTATACTAACAGCTACAAAGGGAAATGTGATATCAAGACTTTGGCTCTACGTCTGATTTTAGAAATCAATCATTCATTTAATATTCTGTAGAAAAAAAAATATTAGCTCATATTAACATAGGTTGACTTTGCATTTGGTCCTTCAAATGAAGAAATTATAGATAATAGATAATGCTTAATATTTTTAGTGCAACAGACTTTTAACAATATTTTTGTTAGAAATTTTATCACATTCAAAATGAGAATAAGATTTCATAAAATTTTAATTTGAGAAATAAGTGTGAAAAAATTTATAGTAAATTAACTTAAATAATGTTTACATCGGTGTTCTTTGATTAAGAAATGGCAAGAACAGAACCAGTATTTCATCAATGTTTGAAAATTTACAATCTTTAATTGTATTATTATTTGGTTTGAAAATGATTAATGGTCTGATGATTTTCCTTTTTATTGAACGATTTTTATCAGAATGATATTATAACACATCGATCAATAACTCCAAAGACTAACCCAGAGATGGCGCTCGTAGTAAACCAGTAACCAGGTCTTTCTAGAGTACTAATCTTTGCTTGAAACGTGTCAAAATTTTAAGTCGATCGGACCAGGAAAAAGGTTTTTTGAAGTGAAGTGAAAGAGGTTTTTTTCAAGTGGGTGCCGCGATTGCTTTAAAACAGCAAAGAGTCGATGATTCAGAAAGCTGTTTATCGCTATTTACTCGCAACAAAAAAGATTTCTTGCGAAAAGAAAAAAAAAGATTTGGAAAAGCGTTGGAACGATTGTATCACCCTAAAAGGTGATTAACAAAAGGTGTTATGTTGATGAATAAAAAAAAATTTCGCAAAAAAAATGTTGTTTTCAATTTTAGACTCGGGAGTTATTGATCGATGTGTTATATATATATATATACATATATATGAAAAAGATATTATAATTTAGCTTACATGTCCTTTATCGACTGACGCTGCAAAAAAATGTAGCTCACATTTTATACAAAAAAGATGAAAAAAAAAAAAAAAAAAAAAAATCTTTTTCCTTCAACGATTTTTAAATAATTTTTTCCTTTTTCCTTTTATTCATATTTAATTTTTGAAAAAATTTTAAAGGATTTATTGCATTACATATCTCACTTTACTTCATCTTGTAGTTTTTGTGATTTTTCTCTTTTTTAGGAACTTAACAGAAGGCATGGTAGTTACATTTAAACACTCGAAACTACTTAAAACAGTTTTAAAAACTATTTAGAACCTTTTGATATTTCTTAAATGTTGCAAAGTTAATTTAAATATGTGAGATATATCAATAACTGTATACCAAAGACAAAACCAACAAGCATTTTATTGGCATATTATTACTTTTTATTATATTTTTTCAAAAAAAGAAATTATTAATATTTCTCCAGATTTCCTTGATATAACTTAAAATGTTCACTCTTTTTAAATTTCAAATAAATACCACTAACGAGGGTTAATTGTGAATTCACCTGTTTTTTCTGTAGCAAATTCTTAAAATTAAGTCTTACATATCCATTTTAGCGATCAAATGTATCAGAACAATGTTAAAATTAAATGGTATAGATAGTGCTTAATGAAGAAAACATATAACTACTAACTTTTTTCAAAAAAGCAACAGTTCTTCAATATATGAATACTTCAAATATTTCTGATAATATATTCTGATATGCTAATTGAATGGTAGATTCTAGCGCTTGCTACTAAACGTTTAGTTAACTGGAGTTGCAAACGAGAGGTTTGAAATTTTTTAATGAGTATGATTTTATAAGACATGTATTGAAAATATACTCCACTGTAGGAACCACTACTCGGTATTTGGAGAAATATTTGGCTCTTGTAAAATGAAATTAACAAGATTTTAATAAATTTAAAAACCTGAATTCAAAATTTAAACCCAGAACAAAGATTCACCATTTCGAAGTGTCCATGTACAAATCATAATTTAAAGTAAAATTTAAACAAATTAAAAAAATTAAAGTATTAAAATGTTCATCTACTGGCTTATTTCTCACCAACTGCTTCAATTTCAAAATTAATATGAAGTCTCACAATCCTATGAATTGACTTATTTTAAAACTGGATTAATGCTATTTAAAAAAAAAATTCATAGCTAGATAATCGGTTAACTTAAAGTGGCTCTAAAATTTGAGCATCATGGAAGTTTCAAAGCAACTTTAACAATATAGGGGTAATGATATTAAGCCATATTAGTTCAACTGAAAAGCAGGGAAATAAAACTGAAAATGTTTTTTATTATTCAGACAACTAAAGGAATGAAATACGCGTGTATGTTCACGATTTCATTTCGAAAGTTCTTCTTTTAGAATCTTAATTTCAAGAAACTTAAACTGTCTATTCACTTAAATAAAGCATCAAATTTCTCAATTTAATCCTCTGATATAACAGTAGGCCTCACTATTACATCTTTAAGAAGTAAGTGACTATTTTCTATGTCTTTATTTTGAAGGCATCATGTTTTGCATTTCTTTTAATTTTATGGTAAAAAAGATTGAAATTTTCACTTAGTCTGCATTGAAAGCATTTGACCGCGACATTATATATATATATATATATATATATATATATATATATATATATATATAACTCCAATTCAAAATATTAGAATAACCAAACAAGACACTATATTGATCAGTAAGATTTCTTTAAAAATAAACAACGAGGATGAACGAAAAAATTACAAAGTATTCCGAATAAGCTAACGTATGATTTATTGTTCTCACCTGTTTATAGAACCAATAGAAGTTTTATGAAAACATTCATTAAAATTATTCAAAAAATTAAGACATTCGCTGAGGCGATGCATAACATTAGAATATTTCAAAAGTTTTGTAAATATTCCACGTTGATGATAAATTTGCATAAATGATGCTTCTGTAGAGTTATCTCGCATTTAAAGGTTTGTTTGAGAGTCAGTTTTAGTTAGTAAGAAGTTCAAGTGGACCGCATGAACAAAAACATATCGAACTCTATTGTGATTGTAACTTGACGCAATGAGGGACTTCGTCAGCGCACGAGTGATGTAAAATTGAGTTATTTTTAAGAAACTGTGAGTAAATTATTAAAAGATTATTTTAGAAATCAAAATTTTAAGAATAATTGTGCGAGTGATCATCTTAAACGAATAATCGCACTAAGACAAGACAAAGTTTGAAACCTATCGTGAGGAGAAACTATTTCAGGATCGTGAGATTTACAAACGGAAAGTGTGAGAACAAGGAATACACGCATCTATCGCAAGACGACGACTCTATAAACTTGATTTTCACTCAAATGTGCCCTCAAATTATGATGGGGTATTCAGGACCAGACTAACGTAATTTTTAGCATTTGGGCATATATGAGTACTGAGGGCTTGGAAAAGCTGTGTATTTTGACAGGAAGGTAAATTACGAGGTACCCATGAAAATATTTGAGCTTGCTGTGACTCGTCATCAAAAGATCTATTTCAGCATAACTCAGTCTTTCAAAAAATATCCTCTCAGCATCTTCTTTCTTGCCATACGTCACTTCTACTTTGTTTAAGAACAAAATATAACTGATTCCTTAGACGATCAATTCGCCCAGTTTAATCTCCATGGGGATGGTGTGGGGTTCAGCGAAGAAACGCCTTGAGTATTTATCTTTAAAGGACAAACAAGAACTCCTAGAAAGCGCGAAATATCCGTTTAGGCAACTATAAGCAAAAATGACTGCAAAAAATTAGTGCTTAGTGCACTGGATTGTGTACGTTATGTTTCTATAGTCTACAGAGATGCCACTGAATATTAATCCCTTAACTGCGGCACATATTTCAAAACAATATAACAAATATGTAACAAACATTTTTCTGCTGAATTTTTCACATTATATCAATAATAAGGTTATAAAGCTGTTATTTTACTGTGAGGCACTGGTGCCCTATAGTTATATTGAGCTCGTCAGCGCCCGAGTCTGTTGAAGATCAAAACCCCAATGGTGCAAGACGCATTGATGAGCATTAAGCTCGTAGAAGGACTCTTTAAAGTCCACTTTATGTTTTCTTTCCGTGTTTTATATGTGTTAACTATATATAAAGTGTCGTCCTGTAATAAAAAATTATTAAAAAAGTGAATGCTCGCGATTACTTGACACCAGAAAAGAACCCGCTTTATACTTACCAAAAATAAACGAAGTAGCTACTTTTTAAGGATTTAATTTACATGGCAAAAATAGCGGATTATAAATACTTTTCACTGAAAATATTTCAATATTAACAAAATAAATCGAAAGGCAATCGAGTAATTTTGAAGCTAAATATGATATAAACTAATGCTAAATTTAATACAATAACATGGTTTGAATATACAAATTTCATAAGTCCTTTACAGCATGATATATATTGTACTGCACACAAGCCCACATCACCCTTTTTACATTCTGAAGAGTCAAAATTGTGCTCTTTCTCGACATCTGAATCAAACAATGCCAAAAAAGGGCATATTTCGTATAAAATTCGCTAAAATGATAATGAAAAAAAAAAAAAAAAAAATCGATTATCTGTTCAAAATACTCCCTTTTTTAGCACGTATTTTTAGCTCTGACTACTACTAATTTTTCTTTTTCCTGAATTACAAGAACTGTTATCGATAGTGAAATGAATGAATAACATATTGAATTTTTT
The DNA here is from genome assembly GCA_019974015.1 of Nephila pilipes. Taxonomy (NCBI): domain Eukaryota; kingdom Metazoa; phylum Arthropoda; class Arachnida; order Araneae; family Nephilidae; genus Nephila; species Nephila pilipes. Next base: position 4,886 of record BMAW01037791.1, read on the forward strand.
TTTCGAAACGAGAGTTAGCCTAGTGTTCATGGTTGCGGTTTCCCGACTAGCGGTTTTCATCGAGTCGTAGGTTCGAGCAATGATGCCACTAAATATCCGCCGTGTATTCTGGGGCTGATAGGTGCACGTTAAATCTATCATGACTCAAAGTCCTCCCGTTGGCGTGGTGAGGAAGTTAGGAGAGGGAGGTGTCAGCTTAAGTGCCATCCTCGTCACTTGACCGAGGTTCAAAATTACGTAGTTCATTGCTAATAACCTTCGTGTTGCTTCTGATGCGACATTAATTAACAGAACCAAGTAGAAACGAGAGAGAGAAAATGAGCTCAATTCTGCTTTCATGGAATAGAAACATTAATATTTCTCCTACTAGAACTCAGAACAGGTGTCAAAAATGTTGCACTGGCCAAGGGTTAACTATTCTCAATATTTTTAGTTCAAATGTATTGTGCTAATTTTTACATCCTATTCTAATTTTTTAAATCACCGTAACAATTATTTAAAAATTTTTTTTGAATGCTTAGAAAAAAAACGTCGTAAAAAACTTTGCATTATCATACTAATTTTTTATGTGTTATACTGTTATACAAAATGCGTAGAATATGATATTACAATTCAAAAAATTTCTCAAGCATTCATTTCTATCGAAATAAATAGAAATCTTAAGACACTGTGCGCTTTACTTTTCATTATTCTAATATTTTGAATTGGAGTTGTGTATATATATAATACATACATATATATGATTGTTCCTAATATTTTATTCAATAATTTAGTTGCCTGTCTTTCTTCTTTTTAAATGTAATAAATTTCAAAAATGATTTATTTTAATAATTTTTTTTTGCTTCTAGAGATTTACAAATAGATCTAACAAATAAGGAATTTCAAATGTTTTGTTTGCCTTCTAGAATCCGTAAGTAGCTTTCATATGATTGAAACACGTGGTCTTTTTTACTAATGGATAGGTACAGACAAATGGCTTGTATACCTGAATTTCGATATTGTAGTTTACCTATAATAATATGAAGTATACCTGAATTGTGATATTGACCCAACAATAACGCATGTTAAGCCTATCTGAATTATGAGATCGTTTGTGAGTGATATTAAATGGAATAATATTGGTAAGAAAATTATTTCAGTTATAATTTTGGATTTCCTGTGAAATTTATGAGAAGGTCGTGTAATGTAATATAGTAAATTTAAATCTCATGAAACGTTTTGAAATTTCTGATCGGTATATCAAACTGTTTGAATTTTTTTTGACAGCTTTGGTAATTAATTAATTTTATTCTTATAATTTTTTTAAAATTAATTTTTCTGAGTATGTTTAATAATATTTAAAAGTAATGCATTTTCTTTTTATTTCGGTAGAATGTTTTTCATATGAATAAACACGAGCGAAACAATAGTCTGACAGACAGCTATAACTAAATAGCACTTTAAAGGAATATAAATATTTAAAAATACGTTAGTTTGTTCTGGTTGTGAATATTTTCTTTTAAAGCGTTAGTTATTTCACTATTATAAATTTGTTATCCGCAAGGGCATTTATTAATCGGAAAAGTTGCTATCTTGTAAGCTGATTTCTTTCCAGTCTCTTCATTCTGAGAGGAACGTGTTTTTAATCAGTAATATGCACGTCAAAAATAAGACTGTATCTAAGATAAAATATTACAGATAAAATTAATCTTTATGTGAAAAAAGAAATATAATCTATGTTACACTTTGAATAAAAAATTTCTATAAATCTTTTTGTAACACATTTAATTGTTTTTACCAAATATTTATAATCATGATATTTTAATTTAAATAAAACTATGTTTATATTTCACTTTCTATCTTAAAAAATTAAAATTGGCTACGCTAATTTCATTTTAACATAACCCTTTTTCTTGTTGAGTTCTCGAAAAAGTAGAATTATTTAAAATGAATATTAATTAGTGAAAAGTAAGCGTACTTCGAAGCTACTACTACCAAGAAAAGAAAATACCTTCTATAAATTCCAAATGCATATTTACTTTCACGAGCAAAACATTCTAAAGACAAGAACGTTGCCAATGTTAACAACGAAACGAATAAAAACAGACAAATTTGCCAGAAAAAAAAATTTTACTAAATTATTTATTAAAATAAAAACAAACGATAAATTTCTAAAGAAGTCAACAATATTCTGCTAGGATATTAAAATAAAACGCAAATACAATATAAAAATCTAAAAAAATCATTTGTCTTCTGTGAGGAACATTTTTCATTCAATTCACAATCCTAAATTTATTTGCTAATCAATAATAGCTAAAGAAAGTTATAGAAAAGAGACAATGAAAATATTTTTGCTTGTGGTTAATATCCAGTTAATTAAAATTCTGTATTATACGGCAAACTATATTTTCCATTGATATATCATAAACTACCGAAAACGAATAATAATTTTGTAATCATAATAGTCTTTCAATGTATGTATGCAGCAAATAACGAGTGAAATTTATTAATTTATAAAGATTTGATTTCAAATTGTCTTAGATCTCGATTTCTATTCAACTAATAACAACAATTTATGACAAAAGAAAAAAAACTTACTTTTGAATGTTAAATGCATAAAGATTGTAACGTTTTTGTTGTCTCAATGTGTTTTAAAATTTCTGTTTTACCTAACACTCAAAATGAAATTCTTATTTAAAGTACTATTTTCTTCAAGACGCAAATTAAGCATTGTAATGGAAAGAAAAATAGTTGTTTGACTAAGACTCTTAATATAACCTCCAATTAATCACATTAAGTAGTCATTAAAAGCATTTAATAAAGAGAAGGAAACCAAAATATTATCTAAGAAAATGTCTGTGTTCATTCTTCTATTTTTTTAATAAAAATATTTATAGATTACTAGTTTCGAAAATATAATTTGTCAGCATGTGCGAAGCTGTAGTAAAACATATCATTAACTATTTTACCATTATTATCAATTATTTAAAGGGTTTTAGGAACCTTAAACTTTAAAATTTTCAATTTTTTGGAAAAAGTATGTATTGCAGCATTTTAATGCTAAAACCTTAACGATGCTACCAAAAATTTTAAAGTTTTCGAGGAAAGAAAAAACTTATTTAACTAGTTTTTTTGTTATTTTTTAATTTTAACTTCCTTTTTCCGAAATTTTTTTTTAGTTTGAACGCAGAATTTCTTAGAAATTGTTAATCATATTAGTTTGAAATTTCATACACATGTTCAAAATAGGCTTCTTTATGATTTATATACCACACAATTTTTAGACAAATTATCATTAGAAATTTTTTAATATGAATTATAATTAGATTTTTTTACATTATCATAATTATCTAAATAATTTACTAAATTTTTTTTCACTAATTGTTTTTAAAAAGTAGGCATGACTTAAGAATTGTTTGTGGGGGGAGGACATTTTTCTTCTAAACAACATAATGCTTTTAAACTTAGAACAATGCAATACTTCAGAATCCTGGGGGCAGTAAAATATCAATTTTCATAATTGTGAAAAAATGTCCAATTTATGTTTGTTAATAACTTTTTAAATATTTCTTTAAATTTGCATGGCAATATGAAAATTAAAGTAAATATATATGAATAATATATGGTAAAAATCTAAGACTCTTTGTTTTATTGTTAAACTACATTGGTTTGAAAAAAGATGTTTCGTCGCATACACGGATAAGTGTCAAGAGTTCTCCCTTTAATAATAAGCTTTATTTACAAAAATGAAAAATTAAATTTAAATAATAGAAAGAGGGTGGAAAGTAATTATAAGTTAAATTCAGAGCGAGTGTAATTTTTAATCTCTTCAGTATAATAAAAATATTTTAAAAATTTATTATGATTATGCCTTTTTTACATTTTGATGAATGAAATACTTAAAACATTATTTTTCAAGTTTTTTAACTATTATTTGTAATTACATCATACTTATTTTCACTACCTAGGGAAAGTATTAATTACAGAGCATTTAAATCAACTATAGATGCAAAAAATATTTTTGATTAGATTTATTTCCTCAAGAAATAAATAATTGATTCATATAAGTTAGCATAAACTAAAATAAATAAAAGTCTTAATCATAATGAATTTTATAAAGAAAGATGAAGTCTCCAGATTTTTTCAAACCAGGGCTAGACTGTAGAGCGGACAATTTTTCAACAGACTGTGAGAGTAAGAAAATAGAGATATTCCCAAAGAACCCAAGAGAATTATATATATTACAGTTCAATTCAATGCATGGAATAGTTATGTATCTAATTTCCCATTGTTCAATCTATATTAGAAGAGCAACGAAGATCTCTCCACAAATGGTTTAGATTAATTCTTAAAATTTCTAATTTTTTTTTTTATAATTTATATGAAAAATTAGGTTTTGAAAACTTTATCGCACTCTGAAGGTAAGATTTCCTCATTTAAAATTATTCAAAATTATTTATTAACTCTTTACATTTTATTTTTACATGAACTATATACAAATATACGAAGTGTTAATAAATTATGCCTTTCTTTGGTTGCATGTTATATACATTATTTATACTGTAACACCCACAGATTATCGTTTAATTCTACATACAATGATTATTAGACTAATATTATTATAGTCAATTACACAATCAAACGCAGAGGACGACAGATAAACAATTCCAGTTTATAACAATTCTTCAAGGAATGAATATGCAATCTCTCTCTCTCAATTCTGTTTCCCTACAACGCGTCTAAATTTTAGCTTAGGATAGAAGTAAAAGATATCTCTCACCAACTCATTCGGATTCGAGTGAGTTTAATAACAGAAACCGAGGTTTCGAGTGAGTTTTCATCTCCTGCCAATATAAATTCAATCCAAATGGTTCTTAATTTCCTTCAATCTGCTATCGATGCAATTATTCGTCGTTTACATATGCATCTCCAAATTTATTCACTACACTTCTTAAATCCAATATAATCCGCGTACATCACGCTTTATTTGTCTGGAAAGGAGTTCAAAGTTTAAATAATATTAGACAATAACCTCACAGATGTTAGTTGAAGGAAAAATTCGTGAATAGCTTAAAGTTTCTTGTGTATTGATTATTCCGTTGAATTTTTCCAATAATATTATTATTTCATCACACA